>JBBDGP010000495.1:225000-310000 GCA_037952835.1 Lithobates septentrionalis | reverse complement strand
ATTCCTTTTCCTAATTCGTTTTCGGAATTCGTATTTGGAATTTTCAAATTTTCGTCGAATTTACCGATTTTTTTTTTCAATTCGAAGCGATCAAATCGATACATTTTCGAATCGGTCGAAATGAAAAATGTTATATTGTTTCCGATTTGAATGAAGCAAAGTGAACAAACCAAACAAAAATCTTCATCAGATGATTACAATTGACTCTTTAACCACTTCAATACCAGGCACTTAGACACCTTCCCGCCCAGCCCAATTTTCAGCTTTCAGCGCTGTCACAATTTGAATGACAATTGCGCGGTCATACAACACTATACCCAAACAAATTTTTTATCATTTTGTTCCCACAAATAGAGCTTTCTTTTGGTGGTATTTGATCACCTCTGCGGTTTTTATTTTTTGCGCAACAAATAAAAAAAGACCGAAAATTTTGAAAAAAAACACGTTTTTCTTTGTTTCTGTTAAAATTTTTTGTAAATGAGTACGTTTTCTTCTTCAATGACGGGCACTGATACGGCGGCACTGATGGGCACCGATGAGGTGGCACCAATGAGGTGGCACTGATGAGGTGGCACTGACGGGCACTGATGATGGGCACTGATAGGCGGCACTGATGCGCACTGATAGGTGGCACTAATGGGCACTGATAGGTGGCACTGGTAGGTGGCACTGATGGGCACTGATAGGTGGCACGATGGGCACTGATAGGCGGCACTGTTGGGCACTCGTAGGTGGCATTGATGGGCACTCGTAGGTGGCGTTGATGGGTAGTTATGGGTGGCACTGATAGTTGGCACAGATAGGCACGGATGGGCACTGATAGGTGGGCACAGATGGGCACAGATGGGCACTGACAGGTGGCACCGATGGACACTGATGGGTGGCACTGATGATACTAATTGATGGCAGTGATGCCCCTAAGTGTGGCATTGCTGGGCATCACTGCAACATAATTGTGCCAATCAGTGCCCATTTGTGGGCACTGATTGGCACAGATTTGGCACTGACTGGGCACATGTGGATGGCCATGGGGTACATACCTGGCCATCCACATGTTTCCCTTCCCTGGTGGTCCTAGTGGCATCCCTGGTGGTCCAGTGTGGTGATCTGCGGGGGGGCTGCGCTGATAAACAATCAGCGCAGACCCCCCCTGCCAGGAGAGCCGCCGATCGGCTCTCCTCTACTTGCGTCTGTCAGACGCGAGTGAGGAAGAGCCGATCAACGGCTCTTCCTATTGACAGCGTGATCAGCCGTGATTGGACACGGCTGATCACGTGGTAAAGAGCCTCCGCCGGAGGCTCTTTACCAAGATCGGTGTAGCGGTGTGTCAGACTGACACACCGGTCCACCGATCGCCGCGATGCGCGCCCCCGGGGGCGCGCTGCGGCATGTTATCCTGAAGGACGTCATATGACGCCCAGTCAGGATAACTGAACCACCGCCCGGCCGTCAATCCGCTATAGGCCGGGCGGGAAGTGGTTAAAGAGGAGTTCCACCCAGGGGGGCCGTCCAAAAAAAAAAAATTTTAATTCAGCAGCTACAAATACTGCAGCTGCTGACTTTTAATTGGACACTCACCTGTCCCTGGGTCCAGCAGTGCGGGGGATCGATGCCCCGCTCGTCTCCCCCCTCCTCGTCGGCGCCGGCATTTCAACTGTGGGCGCCGGGCTGTGGCTTCACAGCCTGGCACCCACTGCGCATGTGCGAGCGGCGCCGTGCGCCGTGATTGGCCGCTCAATCACCTGGGACCTGTAATGGGTCCCAGATGATTGACAGGAGGGAGGGAGCAGAGCAGAGCCCTTCCTGTGCCGAGGAGGAAGTGATGTCACCAGCCAGGCTAAGGGACAGGCAGACTACGAGGGACCACCTAGCAACAGGCATTTAGAGGTAAGTGAAAAAAAAAAAATATCCAAATTTTTTTTGGGGTTTTTTTTAGAATTTTTACAGGTAGTTTTGTTTTTTGGGTGGAACCCCACTTTAAATCACCTTTGGCTTAACAAAAAGAGCATTATTTAAATGGTACTCTAATAACACACACGGTCTTTGATTTTAGCAATATGTGTAGTGAGAATTTGATTGGAGTTCAGTGTAAAATTTGTTTCGAATTTCAGCCCGAATTTCCGAAATGCGGATTAATTTCATTACATTATTCGGAGCATTCGGTAAAATTCATTTAAATTGTAACTTGGGTATTCGGATATATCCAAATCTCAGAATAACGAAAAATTTGTCCGAATATTAATTGAGAACGAAACTAACCGCACATGCCTAGTTTCTTGGCAGTCGCTTGTCAACTCAAAGTTTCAGCTCCCTCCATAAATTTTCTATAGGATTAAGGTCTGGAGACTGGCTAGGCCACTCCATGACCCTAATGTGCTTCTTCTTGAGCCACTCCTTTGTTGCCTTGGCGGTATGTTTTGGGTCATTGCCATGCTGAAAGACCCATCCATGACCCATCTTCAGTGTTCTGGGTGAGGGAAGAAGGTTCTCATCCAAGATTTTACAATACATGGCCCCGTCCATTGGCCCCTCAATATGACAGAGTCGGCCTGTTCCTTTAGCAGAGAAACAGCCCCAAAGCATAATGTTTCCACCTCCGTGCTTGACTGTAGGGATGGTGTTCTTAGGGTCATAGTCAGCATTTTTCTTCCTCCAAACACGGCGAGTTGAGTTAATGCCAAAGAGATTAATTTTGGTCTCATCTGACCACAGCACTTTCTCCCAATCCTTCTCTGAATTATTTAGATGTTCGTTGCCAAACTTTAGACAAACCTGTACATGTGCCTTCTTGAGGAGGGGAACCTTGCGGGCACTGCAAGATTTCATTCCATGGCTGCATTTCAATAGTTTGTTTGGTGACTGTGGTCCCAACTGCCTTGAGATTATTCACTAGCTCCTCTGTATAGTTCTGAGCTGATCCCTCACTTTTCTCATGATTATCCTCACCCCATGAGACAAAATCTTGCATGGAGCTCCAGACCGAGGGCGATTGATAGTTATTTTGTATTTCTTCCATTTGCGAATAATCACTCCAACAGTTGTCTCCTTCTCACCAAGCTTCTTGCTGATGGTCTTGTAGCCCATTCCAGTCTTGTGCAGGTCTACTATTTTGTCCCTGACAGCCTTTGACAGCTCTTTGGTCTTGCCCATGATGGTGAGGTTTAAGGTCAGGTTCACACTGCTCAGACATGGAAGTCAGACAACTTCCGATCCAACTTTGCTCTATGACTTCATGCCAAACTTAATGCGACTTCAATGAACGGGATCCGACTTTGATCCTGGTATGAATCTTGAGGGGCTAAATTAAAAAAAAGAAACGGTGTGGTGTCCCCCCAAGACCATACCAGACCCTTTGGTCTGGTATGGGTTTCAAGGGGAACCCCACATCAAAATAAAAATAAAACGACGTAGGGTCCTCTCCAAAATCCATACCAGACCCTTATCCAAGCACTCAGCCAGACAGGTCAGGAAATGGGTTGAGCGAGTGCCCCCTCCTCTCCTGGACCATACCAGGCCACATGTCCTCTGAGGGGGGGGGCAGATCCTGCCCCCGCCTATGTGAATGAGTATGGGTTGTACTCCTACCCATTCACTCCAAAAAAAGTGTCAAAAATTAATAAAAACAGTACATAGGTTTTTGACAAAGTCCTTTATTAAAAATTAAGAATGTCCCCCGTCTGTCGTAGCTCCAACATATCTTCTCCCTCTGGTCTGCTCCCTCTGTTCTTCTCTCTCCTGTTCTTCTCCCTCCCGTTCCTCTCCCTCCTGTTCTTCTCCCTCCATTCTTTGCCCTCTGGTTCTTCTCCCTCTGGTTCTTCTCCCTTTGAGTCTTCTCCAACCAGTTCTTCTCTCTCTGCTGATGCCTCATTCCTCTGGTTCTTCTGCCAGTCCTTCTTCCTCCTGATGACTTCTCCCAATGCTAGCCCCCGCTGTTGTGTCGGCTCCCGCTGTCTGCCATTTCTTATATGGCCATGGGGCGTGGCCATTTGGTGATATCATCCGGAGACCCCATACTCTTGGGATGTCACCGCCCGGGGCATACGGAAGCGCACAATGCACAGAACTGTCTGCAGAGTTGATAGCTACAGACCTACAAACTTCATGTGGCTTTCAGATTAGCACATCAACAGTGTGTAGAAAGCTTAATGAAATGGGTTTCTATGGCCGAGCAGCTGCATCCAAGCCTTACATCACCAAGTGCAATGCAAAGCGGCGGATGCCGTGGTGAAGAGCATGCCGCCACTGGACTCTAGAGCAGTGGAGTTCTCTGGAGTGAAGAATCATCCTTCTCTGTCTGGCAATCAGATGGACGTGTCTGGATTTGGCGGTTGGCAGGAGAACGGTACTTGCCTGACTGCATTGTGCCAGGTGTAAATTTTGGTGGATGGGGGATTATTGTGTGGGGTTGTTTTTCAGGGGTTGGGCTTGGCCCCTTAGTTCCAATGAAAGGAACTCTTAAGGTGTCAGCATATCAAGACATTTTATACAATTTATTGCTCCCAACTTTGTGGGAACAGTTTGGGGATGGCCCCTTCCTGTTCCAATATGACTGCGCCCCAGTGCACAAGGCAAGGTCCATAAAGACATGGATGACTGAGTTTGGGGTGGAGGAACTTGACTGGCCTGCACAGAGTCCTCACCTCAACCTGCTAGAACACCTTTGGGATGAATTAGAGCGGAGACTGAGAGCCAGGCCTTTTTGTCCAACATGAGTGCCTGACCTCACAAATGCACTTCTGGAAGAATGGTCAAACATTCCCATAGATGCACTCCTAAACCTTGTGGACGGCCTTCCCAGAAGAGTTGAAGCTGTTATAGCTGCAAAGGGTGGGCCAACTCAATATTGAACCCTACGGACTAAGACTGGGATGCCATTAAAGTTCATGTGTGTGTAAAGGCACAATACTTTAGGCAATATAGTGTAGATAGATACACTAGATGATAGATAACAGATTAGATAGATAGATAGATAGATAGATAGATAGATAGATAGATAGATAGATAGATAGATAGATAGATAGATAGATAGATCGGACTGACAGATTTGGTGCTTTGTGAATCTTTCTTATGATTATCTTTTTAGAACTTTTTGTTGCAGTAAAAAGTGACATCTATGATAATTAAATAATTTTGTGATACTTCCGCTATAAATAAAACGATATCAGTAAAGTCCAGGATCTGTCCAGTGTTCATCATGTAGACATCTCCCCTCCCCCTGTTGTATTTTCCTTTGCAACGGAATACATTTGTTGGATTACTTCTGCTGTTCTCTGGCAGTTTATCTATCTACATAACATCTCTCCCCCCCCCCCCCCCCCCCGTCCACCTACGTTCACACCGCTGTCCATCCCGGTAACACGGGTGCGGCGTCTGGTTCCCCCGCTGAGCTGTGAAATGAGCCAGGCGGCGTGCACCTGAGCGCGGCCCGGCACAGCCCGAGGCTCCTGCCACTTCTCCGTCCTGACATCTATCCTGTCTTCCTGACAAGACGCGGATTGCCAAGCCGGAGTTATAAATGAGCCCTTCATCCTCCTCGCCGTGCCCTCTCTCTGTTTTTTCCCCCTAGCCTCAGTTTTCATTCCAGTATAAACTTCCTTGTCAAAAAGACATTTCTGCCGCGTCGGATCCTCGACCAGTAATGAGCCGGGTGACAAATGTTTAAAGGTGAGCCGAGACTCCGAGCCGAACAGATGCCTGGAGCCACGGCGAGGCGAGGATAGGGCGGCCTGCAACTGCCATTTTTTAATGCCTTAATTAGAAGGCCACATTTCTTAATTATGGATCAAAGGGGGCAGAAAAACAGTAATTACCCGTACTATTTACACAAACCGAGCAACGCCAAGGTGGCAACCGCATTTCAGGTCCGGATGAGCTAAAGGGACCTATTGGGTTAACGTGTCCCAAACCTAAAGGATACTGCGACTCCATATTTAAAATAAAAAGTAGTACTTAAAGAGATAGATAGATAGATAGATAGATAGATAGATAGATAGATAGATAGATAGATAGATAGATAGATAGATAGATAGATACTGTACATACTGTATATAGTTGTATATAAAAGGCACTTTTTATCTTTCAAATAGTGTTTCCCAGTGCCAAACCTTACACCCAATTTCTAAATGTCTGCATTTGTAAATTTCAAAAGCCAATATAAAGGAATAGTAGTGGTGGTTAAAGAAAACTTGTGGGTTTAACTAACAATTTTTTTGCATATTTCCCCTTTAAGGGGCGTGGCAGGAGGTGTGTCCTTTGCCTTCCTACTTTTGCTAATAGGTGTCCCTTGCTTCCATCTCAAAAATATCTTAATGTCCACATGCTGAACATATACATCTATGGCAGCTGAGGTTTCTGTGCTGAGAGCACGCTCACTGTGTGCCCCCCCAGTACAGTGACCGAGCTGTCACCAACAGCTATGATCAGGAGAGGGAGCCAGGTCACGGGACCACTGTGACAGCCAAGCTAGTCCACTTTTACAAGACATTGTACAATTGCTCATACATTCACGGGTCTCCGGTACATTAAACATACCCAGGGCCAGTGCTACCACTAGGCAAACTAGACAGCCGCCTAGGGCGCACTGCTGCCTAGGGTGCCTGGCCACTGGTGTTCCTACTGTCTTCTCTCTGCAGCAAGAAACTAAGTCTCAGCATCAGCAGGCAGCCGCCGCTCCATTCACACACATAGTGTCAGAGGCACATAGTGTCAGAGGACTGTGTCTTTGTCCCGACTCCCGAATGAATGAAAGCAAGCAAACATTCATTGATGGGGACTGGTGGGCTGCATTTGATTGGCGCTGGTGAGGCTGCATTGATGGGCGCTGGTGAGGCTGCATTGATGGGCGCTGGTGAGGCTGCATTGATGGGCGCTGGTGAGGCTGCATTGATCGCTTGTGGGCTGCATTTTATGGGCGCTTAATAAAAAAAGGTGGGGTATGAATGGGCAAGGGAAAGGGGGTGGAGCCAAGGGGGACGGCAAAATGAGGTTACGCCTAGGGTGTCAAAAATTCTTGCACCAGCCCTAAACATACCTCCCGACTTTTTGAGATGGAAGCAAGGGACACCTATTAGCAAAAGTAAGTAGGCATAGGACACACCTCCTGCCACGCCCCCTTAAAGGAGAATTGTACAAAAAAATGATTGGTTAAACTTACAGGTGCTTTTTTACCACTACTATTCCTTTATATTGGCTTTTGGAATTTACTAATGCAGCAATTTAGAAATTGGATGAAAGGTTTAGCCCTGGGAAACACTTTTTTAAAGATAAATAGTGCATTTTATATACAGCTTATACACAGCGAGTAAAATAAATATTGAACGCGTCACAATTTTTCTGGTTAAATATATTTCTGAAGGTGCTATTGACATAAAATGTTCACCACATGTCGGTAACAACCCATGCAATCCATACATACAAAGACACCAAAACAAGTTCAGAAATGAAGTTATGTGTAATAAAATTGAATGACACAGGGGAAAAGTATTGAAAAGGAGGTGCAAAAAGGCATGGAAATCCAAGACACCAGCTGAAATCTATCAGTAATTAGAAAGCAATCCTGCCCCTTGTCAGTGCAAATGAATATCAGCTGGTTCAGTCTCAACTGATGGCCTATAAAAAGGTGTCACTCAAGAAACATCTCATGATGGGTAAAAGCAAAGAGCTCTCTCAAGACCTTCACAACATTATTGTTGCAAAACATGCTGATGGCATTGGTTACAGAAGGATTTCTATACTTTCTGAATGTTCCAGTGAGCACTGTTAGGGCCATAATCCGGAACTGGAAAGAACATCATTTGACCATAAACCGGCCATGACCAGGAGGTCCTCGCAAGATTTCTAAAAGGGGAGTAAAAAGAATTATCAGAAGAGTTGTCCAAGAGCCAAAGACCACTTGTGGAGAGCTTCAAAAAGACCTGGAATTAACAGGTACAATTGTTTCAGAGAAAACAATAAGTAATGCACTCACCAGCCATGGCCTGTATGCACGCTCACCACGCAAGACTCCATTGCTGAAGAAAAAGCACGTTGAAGCTTGTTTAAAGTTTGCTGCACAACATTTAGACAAGCCTGTGAAATACTGGGGAGAATACAGTCTGGTCAGATGAGACCAAAATGGAACTCCATAATACACACCATGTTTGGGAATCAAATGGCACATCGCCCCAAAAACACCCCCCATACCAACAGTGAAGTTTGGAGGTAGGTACATCATGGTGTGGAGCTGTTTTTCAGCATACGGTACTGGCAAACTTCATGTTATTGAAGGAAGGATGAATGGTGATAAAAATCTGCTGCCATCTACCAGGATTATGAAGATAAAGAGGGAGGACATTTCAGCAAGGCAATCATCCCAAACACAAAGCCAAGGAAACTCCCAATTGGTTTCAAAGAAAGAAAGTAAAGCTATTCACCTGACTTGAATCCAACAGAAAATCTATGGAAAGAGCTAAAGATCAGAGTTCATAGAAGAGGCCCACAGAACCTTCAAGATTTGAAGACTGTTTGTGTAGAAGAATGGGGCAAAATCACTCCTGAGCAACGCATGCGACTTGTTCATCCATACAGGAGGCGTCTTGAAGCCGTCATTACCAACAAAGGATTTTGTACCAAGTATTAAATACATTTCAGATAGAGCATTCAATACTTTTTTCTGCGTCATTTCATTTTATTACACATAACTTCATTTCTGAACGTATTTGTTTTGGTGTCTTTGTATGTATGGATTGTATGGGTTGTTACCGACATGTAGTGAACATTTCATGTCAATAGCACCTTTAAAAATAGATTTACCCAGAAAAATGGTGACGCGTTTAATACTTATTTTACCCACTGTAGATCAGACCAAAATGAGGGACAAATAAGGAGGAAAGAGGGAGAGAGGGACTCTGTTCCAGATCAGGGACAGTCCCTCGAAATCAGGGACAGTTGGGACCTATGCATTAACCTCTTGCTGACCAAGAGGCTAATGTACTGGGTGATATGTGGGTATTATGGCGCCCTCATTGCCGCCACACACATACTTCCATGGTGAATGAGGTTTCGGTGCCGGAAGGAGCTCATGGAGTGGTAAAACTGCAGCTCAACTGCCTATTTTTACCACCAACTTATGTACAGGAGAAGCCCTAACCAGTTTATGGCATGCTGCCAAACTTGGTCTGCCCACATTCATGATAAAGATGGTATGAAATCATGAATTCTATGTTCTTTCACATTCTTATCTCTGGAATCAGCCGAAGGAGTTGATTTACTAAAGGTGGAGAGTGCAAAATCTGGTGCAGCTCAGCATAGAAACCAATCAGCTTCCAGGTTTTTTTTTTTTTTTTTTTTGCCAAAGCTTAATTGAGCAAGCTGAAGTTAGAAGTTGACTGGGTACCATGCACTGCTGCACCAGTAAATCAAACCTAATGTGTCACTATCAATGTGATTTTCTATAGATTGTATCTCTGATTGAATCTCTGATTGTAGATAGATAGATAGATAGATAGATAGATAGATAGATAGATAGATAGATAGATAGATAGATAGATAGATAGCGAGATATATCTAGAGAGAGAGATAGATAGAGATATATCTATATCTCTATCTCTATATAGATATATATCTATATATATATATATCTATATATATCTATATATAGATATATATATATATATATATATATATATATATAGATATAGATAGATATAGATATACATCTATATCTATCTATTTATATCTCTATCTATCTATCTATCTATCTATCTATCTATCTATCTATCTATCTATCTATCTATCTATCTATCTATCTATGTATCTATCTATATATATATATATAGCTATATATATAGATATAGCTATATATATATATATAGATATATCTATATATATATATATATATATTTATTTATTTTTTTGCTATAACTTTCTTTATTCCCTTGCTGCTGCCTCCGGTCACACCTTTAAGTTGGATCCTAAACCTAGGAGGTGGCGTTACAGATCATGTGATCACTGTGATTGGCCTTGATAATAATAAATAATACGATTTAAAAAGAGATGCCAGCGTGTATTTTCAGTGCCTTTTTCTTTTTTTATTAATAATTACCCAGGTAACAAAGAAATTTGAGCACTAATCTTTACACTTACCCCATAAATTCCATTGGCAAACCAAAACTCTCCCCAAGCAAAAATGTATCCTCTACGAGTATAAATCCAGCCTCCCTCCCCAAATTCCCCCTCCTAGTACGAATCCTCTACCCCTCAAATTTCCCCTCTGAGCATAAATCCCCCCCCCCCCCCAATACCAACTCCCAGCACAAATTCCCCCCAAATCCCCTCTCCTAGTATAAATCCCCCCCCCATCACCCCTTCTAGCACAACCCCCTAAATCCCCATTATGCCCAGGGCAGCTTTGCCTTCTGCCCACCCCTTGTCCTGGGCCTGCACCCAGCTGCAGTACCCCCGCCCCGTGTAAACTAGCTCTGTTTATCGGTATAAAGATCACACTATGGGGATCGCACGGCTTTCTTGATAAAAAAAGCCGCTGGTAATCAATAGATATGTGGAAAAACAAAGTCACGTGATGAATTGTAATTACATGACTTTGTTGATAAACACCTTCAAGAGCCATTGTCCTGTAAGGAGAGTTTTGGTTACCTGGGAATACCATGTAGGAAAGTATCTGTGGGTAGTCGGGGCACCAGTAGCTGGTGAATAGGGAATGTAGAAACAATTTTGTCAACATTTCAAATTTTTTTGTGTTCACCATAGTGTTGTCAGAATTTGCCCACATGCAGCACTATAGGCAAAAAAATTTAAAAAGTTAAAATTTTAAAGCTGAAAGCAATGCAGCACACCT
The DNA here is from genome assembly GCA_037952835.1 of Lithobates septentrionalis. Lineage (NCBI taxonomy): Eukaryota > Metazoa > Chordata > Amphibia > Anura > Ranidae > Lithobates > Lithobates septentrionalis. The sequence continues at coordinate 299,166 of JBBDGP010000495.1, read as the reverse complement.
AGCAGTGAGACCATAGTGCCATGGGACGTGCCATTGCTTATCAACAGAACCACGTGACCACCGGCTGCAGTACCCCGGCATTGTGTAACGTGGCTTTGTTTACCAATGTGTAGATCATACTATACCGATCACATGGCTTTGTTGATAAACAAAGTCCCTGATCATAGCTACATAGTAGGTGAGGTCAAAAAAAGACACAAGTTCATCAAGTCCAACCTATGTGTATGACTATATGTCAGTATTATATTATATATCCCTGTATGTTGTGGTCGTTCAGGTGCTTATCTAATAGTTTCTTAAAACTATCGATGCTCCCCGCTGAGACCACCGCCTGTGGAAGGGAATTCCACATCCTTGCCGCTCTTACAGTAAAGAACCCTCTACGTAGTTTAACCACTTGAGCCCCGGACCATTATGCTGCCTAAGGACCAGAGGTCTTTTTCCAATTTGGCACTGCGTCGTTTTAACTGCTAATTGCGCGGTCATGCAATGCTGTACCCAAACGAAATTTGCGTCCTTTTCTTCCCACAAATAGAGCTTTCTTTTGATGGTATTTGATCACCTCTGCGGTTTTTATTTTTTGCGCTATAAACGGAAAAAGACCGCAAATTTTGAAAAAAAATGATATTTTCTACTTTTTGTTATAAAAAAAATCCAATAAACTCAATTTTAGTCATACATTTAGGCCAAAATGTATTCGACCACATGTCTTTGGTAAAAAAAAAATATCAATAAGCGTATATTTATTGGTTTGCGCAAAAGTTATAGCGTCTACAAACTAGGGTACATTTTCTGGAATTTACACAGCTTTTAGTTTATGACTGCCTATTTCAATTCTTGAGGTGCTAAAATGGCAGGGCGGTACAAAACCCCCCCAAATGACCCCATTTTGGAAAGTAGACACCCCAAGGAAATTGCTGAGAGGCATGTTGAACCCATTGAATATTTATTTTTTTTGTCCCAAGTGATTGAATAATGACGAAAAAAAAAAAAAATTTACAAAAAGTTGTCACTAAATGATATATTGCTCACACAGGCCATGGGCATATGTGAAATTGCACCCCAAAATACATTCAGCTGCTTCTCCTGAGTACGGGGATACCACATGTGTGGGACTTTTTGGGAGCCTAGCCACGTACGGGGCCCCCGAAAACCAATCACCGCCTTCAGGATTTCTAAGGGCGTAAATTTTTGATTTCACTCCTCACTACCTATCACAGTTTTGAAGGCCATAAAATGCCCAGATGGCACAAACCCCCCACCCCCAAATGACCCCATTTTGGAAAGTAGACACCCCAAGCTATTTGCTGAGAGGCATATTGAGTCCATGGAATATTTTATATTTTGGCACAAGTTGCGGGAATGTGACACATTTTTATTTATTTATTTATTTTTTGCACAAAGTTGTCACTAAATGATATATTGCTCACACAGGCCATGGGCATATGTGGAATTGCACCCCAAAATACATTAAGCTGCTTCTCCTGAGTATGGGGATACCACATGTGTGGGACTTTTTGGGAGCCTAGCCGCGTACGGGGCCCCGAAAACCAATCACCGCCTTTAGGATTTCTAAGGGTGTACATTTTTGATTTCACTCTTCACTGCCTATCACAGTTTCGGAGGCCATGGAATGCCCAGGTGGCACAAACCCTCCCCAAATGACCCCATTTTGGAAAGAAAACACCCCAAGCTATTTGCTGAGAGGCATGGTGAGTATTTTGCAGCTCTCATTTGTTTTTGAAAATGAAGAAAGACAAGAAAAAACTTTTTTTTTTCTTTTTTCAATTTTCAAAACTTTGTGACAAAAAGTGAGGTCTGCAAAATACTCACTATACCTCTCAGCAAATAGCTTGGGGTGTCTACTTTCCAAAATGGGGTCATTTGGGGGGGTTTTGTGCCACCTGGGCATTCCATGCCTCCGAACCTGTGATAGGCAGTGAAGAGTGAAATCAAAAATGTACGCCCCTTAGAAAGCCTGAAGGCGGTGCTTGGTTTTCGGGGTCCTGTACGCGGCTAGGCTCCCAAAAAGTCTCACACATGTGGTATCCCCATACTCAGGAGAAGCAGCTAAATGTATTTTGGGGTATAATTTCACATATCCCCATGGCATGTTTGAGCAATATATCATTTAGTGACAACTTTGTGCAAAAAAAAAAAAGAATTTGTCTCTTTCCCGCAACTTGTGTCACAATATAAAATATTCCATGGACTCGACATGCCTCTCAGCAAATAGCTTGGGGTGTCTACTTTCCAAAATGGGGTCATTTGGGGGGGTTTTGTGCCACCTGGGCATTCCATGCCTCCGAACCTGTGATAGGCAGTGAAGAGTGAAATCAAAAATGTACGCCCTTAGAAAGCCTGAAGGCAGTGCTTGGTTTTCGGGGTCCCGTACGCGGCTAGGCTCCCAAAAAGTCTCACACATCCCCATACTCAGGAGAAGCAGCTAAATGTATTTTGGGGTGTAATTTCACATATTCCCATGGCATGTTTGAGCAATATATCATTTAGTGACAACTTTGTGCAAAAAAAAAAAAAAAAATTTGTCTCTTTCCCGCAACTTGTGTCACAATATAAAATATTCCATGGACTCGACATGCCTCTCAGCAAATAGCTTGGGGTAAATTATAAAAGAATAAGTCCGCGCTTAGGACAGAGTTAGAGCTGCTGCCTATCTCTAATTAGTACCCCTAAGGGTCTAATTGCATAATAGATAAGTAAAATGAGACCATAAGCGGCGCTGCCCTCTATAATATTAATAGATACCAGGTACAAATATCACACGATCCACACTGAATCCAGATGACTCCGATACATAAAAACTCCACCAATATCAAACATACTACGGTTTAGGCCAAAAATGAGCCATATATATGGAGGTGAGAAAAAATGCAAAAAAACACCACTACTAAAAAATTACTAAATAAGATGTGTTCCCCCAGCGGAATGTAAGTGTCATCCAGAGTAAATTATATAATACCTGAGTGAAAAAATGTGTAATACCTGAATGAAGGAAGTTTAGGTTGGGTAGTGCAACCCAGAGAACAGTGTAAAAGAGGAAACAAATTAGAAAATTGTTTTAAAATGTTTTTAACCCCAAAGTTCAGAAGTATTGGGACAAAATAGCGCCAAAGAAAACTTATTGGATATTATAAGATAAGTGTGCTTAATATTACCAATGTGGTATCTGTGTATCCCCTTCCGTATTTATATGCGAAAAATGTTATGTTTGACCCCAATGTTCAAAAGTATTGGGACAGTATAAAATATAAATAGGTATTATACGAATAAGTGTGCTTAATATTCTCAGTGTGGTGTCTGTGTGTCCTCTTCCATATTTATATGCAAAAGATAATGAATATGGTTGTGTTTGACCCCAATGTTCAAAAGTATTGGGACACCATGGCGCGTGAAATGTGAAATATCCTATTTTGTGCAGAACGTGAATAGTCCTTCTATGTGATAAGCAAATAATAATAAACCCACTCCAAATATTTGAATTGCAGTTAAAAAAGGTAAAGTTCACTCTGTTCTCCTCACCTGGGTTACAATATTTGTTTTACGCGGATTACATATATGAACTTTTCAGAAATTAACTATTCCACTTGTTTCAAACTAAAGAAACCTGAATTAATTGTATTACCTTTTTTAACTGCAATTCAAATATTTGGAGTGGGTTTATTATTATTTGCTTATCACATAGAAGGACTATTCACGTTCTGCACAAAATAGGATATTTCACATCTCACGCGCCATGGTGTCCCAATACTTTTGAACATTGGGGTCAAACACAACCATATTCATTATCTTTTGCATATAAATATGGAAGAGGACACACAGACACCACACTGAGAATATTAAGCACACTTATTCGTATAATACCTATTTATATTTTATACTGTCCCAATACTTTTGAACATTGGGGTCAAACATAACATTTTTCGCATATAAATACGGAAGGGGATACACAGATACCACATTGGTAATATTAAGCACACTTATCTTATAATATCCAATAAGTTTTCTTTGGCACTATTTTGTCCCAATACTCCTGAACTTTGGGGTTAAAAACATTTTAAAACAATTTTCTAATTTGTTTCCTCTTTTACACTGTTCTCTGGGTTGCACTACCCAACCTAAACTTCCTTCATTCAGGTATTACACATTTTTTCACTCAGGTATTATATAATTTACTCTGGATGACACTTACATTCCGCTGGGGGAACACATCTTATTTAGTAATTTTTTAGTAGTGGTGTTTTTTTGCATTTTTTCTCACCTCCATATATATGGCTCATTTTTGGCCTAAACCGTAGTATGTTTGATATTGGTGGAGTTTTTATGTATCGGAGTCATCTGGATTCAGTGTGGATCGTGTGATATTTGTACCTGGTATCTATTAATATTATAGAGGGCAGCGCCGCTTATGGTCTCATTTTACTTATCTAAATAGCTTGGGGTGTCTACTTTCCAAAATGGGGTCATTTGGGGGGGGGGGGTTTGAACTGTCCTGGCATTTTATGCACAACATTTAGAAGCTTATGTCACACATCACCCACTCTTCTAACCACTTGAAGACAAAGCCCTTTCTGACACTTTTTGTTTACATGAAAAAATTATTTTTTTTTGCAAGAAAATTACTTCGAACCCCCAAACATTATATATATTTTTTAAAGCAAATGCCCTACAGATTAAAATGGTGGGTGTTTCATTTTTTTTTTTTTCACACAGTATTTGCGCAGCGATTTTTCAAACGCATTTTTTGGGGAAAAAACACACTTTTTTAAATTTTAATGCACTAAAACACACTATATTGCCCAAATGTTTGATGAAATAAAAAAGATGATCTTAGGCCGAGTACATGGATACCAAACATGACATGCTTTACAATTGCGCACAATTGTGCAGTGGCAACAAAATAAATACGTTTTTAAAAGCCTTTAAAAGCCTTTACAGGTTACCACTTTAGATTTACAGAGGAGGTCTACTGCTAAAATTACTGCCCTCGATCTGACCTTCGCGGTGATACCTCACATGCATGGTGCAATTGCTGTTTACGTTTGACGACAGACCGCCGCTTGCGTTCGCCTTAGCGCGAGAGCATGGGGCGACAGGGGTGCTTTTTTTTTTCTTTATTATTTTTTTGCTTTTTTATCTTATTTTTAAACTGTTCCTTTCATTTTTTTTTTTTTTTAATCATTTTTATTGTTATCTCAGGGAATGTAAATATCCCCTATGATAGCAATAGGTAGTGACAGGTACTCTTTTTTGAAAAAATTGGGGTCTATTAGACCCTAGATCTCTCCTCTGCCCTCAAAGCATCTGACCACACCAAGATCGGTGTGATAAAATGCTTTCCCAATTTCCCAATGGCGCTGTTTACTTCCGGCGAAATCTAAGTCATAAAATGCTCGTAGCTTCCGGTTTCTTAGGCCATAGAGATGTTTGTAGCCACTCTGGTCTCTGATCAGCTCTATGGTCAGCTGGCTGAATCACCGGCTGCATTCTCAGGTTCCCTGTTGAGACAGGAGAGCCAGAGAAAAACACGGAAGACGGTGGGGGGGGGGGAGCATTCCCTCCCACTGCTTGTAAAAGCAGTCTAGAGGCTAATTAGCCGCTAGGATTGCTTTTACATGAAAGCCGACCGCTGGCTGAAAAGAATGATACCAAGATGATACCTAAACCTGCAGGCATCATTCTGGTATAACCACTCAAAGTCGTGAATGGCGTACCTGAAGACAAAAAAATGGTTAACAATAAAGCACAGTAAACGGTAAAGTATAAAAAATTGCATACCTGAAAAGCAAACAGGATAAAACATAATAACAATAAAACATTGCAGAATAGAATACAGTAAAAAAGAGCAGAACAATAGAGAGAATAGAGAGAGAGAGAACAATAAAACGACAACTTTTTTTTTTTTTTTATATATATTTTACTTTTTTTACACTTTTTTTTGTAACTAACTTTTATAACTGTAACCGGTATCAGGTTCGGGTCCCCCCAAATGCGATGGCATCTTGGGAGACCCTGTGAAATGGCGCCTAGTCTGTGCAATGCTGTACCCTACGCTAATACTCAACTAGTGAATGGTAGCGTTCAAAACATTCACCAATGCAAAGACCAGGATTGTCAGGACAGGAGGGACAATAATAGCGGGTGTCACGCCTATATCCGCGCTTGCTGCAGACACAATATCTTTTTTGGGGGCGTTCGCTGGGTAGGGGTACTCGGGAGGACATAAAGAAAATGCCTCTCATGCAGCCGACTGCATTTGGTTGGGGATGTGAATGGGGGAAGTACGGGCGCTGCAGAAGCGGTGGGTTCCCAATTAGGATTGGCGAATGCAGCAGGAAGGGCACTATGGGCACGACGGGCCTGTGTTTGTCCTTTTGGTGGCAGCGGGACACTACTTGTGCTTGCCACCTCACCAGCTTGAACTGCACTTATGGGACTCGCCACGTCACCAAGTGTTACTGCAGTGCTGGTTTGACTACGACCGGGGTGTACTAGGCCGCTGGTGCTTGCCAGTTCACCAAAACGCTACCAAAAAAACTGTTAGCGATCGCAGGGATCAGGCCTGACTCTGCGAATGCTGCAGTTATGCGTTTAGTGTTTTGTAAGTGTCAGTGATCGATCGATACTGCACTTGGGTGGCTGGGCTGGGCCGGGCGGAGGGGCAAAACGCAGGTGCTAGCAGGTATGTGGGCTGATCCCGCTAAAACTGCGTTTTTGGGAACCCTAAACTGCTAGGGATGCTAGTATAGATCTGATCGGATCAGATATTGATCCGTTCAGATACTATACCACTAAGGGAGGTGTACGGTGCGTGCGTGGGTGTTAGCGGTACTGGCGATAACCTGACGCTGCCTGGGGCTGGTGCTTGCCAGTTCACCAAAATGCTACCAAAAAAACTGTTAGCGATCGCAGGGATCAGGCCTGACTCTGCGAACGCTGCAGTTATGCGTTTAGTGTTTTGTAAGTGACAGTGATCAATCGATACTGCACTTGGGTGGGCTGGGCTGGGCCAGGCGGAGGGGCAAAACGCAGGTGCTAGCAGGTATCTGGGCTGATCCCGCTAACACTGCGTTTTTGGGAACCCTAAACTGCTGGGGACGCTAGTATAGATCTGATCGGATCAGATATTGATCCGATCAGATACTATACCACTAAGGAAGGCGTATGCTGCGTGTGTGGGTGTTAGCGGTACTGGCGCTAATCTGACGCTGCCTGGGGCGACGCATATCACCGCCGGGCGATCAGGGGGCTAAACCTTTATTCGGTAATAAATGGCGGGTGCCCTGACACTATAAAAAATAAACAAACTAACCAGCGTCACCCGTAACAGTTATACGGTGATCAGTGGTAAAAGGGTTAACTAGGGGGCAATCAAGGGGTTAAAACATTTATTAGATAGTATATGGGGGTCCCTGTCGCTATAAAACGCTGACGGCGAACCTAAATATTTACGTCCCTAACTAGCGGAACCAGTGACACTAATACAGCGATCAGAAAAATGATCGCTTAGCGACACTGGTGACGGGGGGTGATCAAGGGGTTAAAACTTTATTGGGGGGGGTTAGAGGGGTACCCTAGACCTAAAGGGGGCTAACAGTAACTGTCCCACCACAGTAACTGTCACAAACTGACACCATGCAGTAATCAAAAAAAAAAAAAAACCTGCTTGGTGTCAGTGTGACAAGGGGGGGGGGTGATTGGGGGGGATCGGGGGTGTATTGTATGCCTGGCATGTTCTACTGTATGTGTGTGTGTTGTGCACTCACATTCCAGTCTTCTCTCCTCGGCGCCGGAACGGAAAATGCCGAGCCGAGGAGAGATGACATCATTTCCTCTGCCTCTGTGTACAACACAGAGGCAGGGAAATGATCCCATTGGCTGGGAGCGATTGCGAGGGGGGGGGCCACGAATGGATGGCCTCCCCCTCACCACCGATCGCCGGGGAGGATTTGACGATCGCCGCAGGCACCGGGGGGGGGGGTCTGATCGGACCCCCCCACCCGCGGGCAGGCAAGGACGTACCTGTAAGTCCTTTTGCCTACCTGTGCCGCTCTGCCGACGTACATCGTCGTGCGGCGGTCGTCAAGTGGTTAAGGTAAAACTTCTTTTCTTCTTATTTTAATGAGTGGCCACATGTTTTGTTAAACTCTCTTCTGCAAAAAAACTTTTATCCCTATTGTGGGGTCACCAGTACGGTATTTGTATATTGAAATCATATCCCCTCTCAAGCGTCTCTTCTCCAGAGAGAATAAGTTCACTGCTCACAACCTTTCCTCATAACTAAGATCCTCCAGACCGTTTAGTAGCTTTGTTGCCCTTCTTTGTACTCGCTCCATTTCCTGTACATCCCTCCTGAGGACTGGTGCCCAGAACTGGACAGCATACTCCAGGTGCGGCCGGACCAGAGTCTTGTAGAGTGGGAGAATTATCGTTTTATCTCTGGAGTTGATCCCCTTTTTTAATGCCAATATTCTGTTTGCTTTGTTAGCAGCAGCTTGGCATTGCTGAGCCTATCATCTACTAGGACCTCCAGGTCCTTTTCCATCAACAGATTTTTTTTTAACCACAAAGACACGTGACCACAATTGTAATCACATGGCTTTGTTGATAAACACCTTAAAGGAGAGGTGTGGGAAATAAAAAAATAAAGATATATATACTCACCTGGAGCATTGATCCTGGACCAGCTCCATAATGTCAGCCGACAGCGGGGCTTTTCTTGAGAAAGATTGGCGGTCTCCAATCCAAACATGTTGGTATAGGCAGGAGGCGACCAGTACAAGGGCATTGCTGTGGAGTGTGCACTGCTATCAGAGTTTTTTTACTATTGCAAGCTTGCTGGTTGCATAGCTCCCAACTTTCCCTGATCTCGAGAGACTGTCCCTCATTTGGAACAAAGTCCCTCTGTCCCTCTTTTCCTCCTCATTTGTCCCTCATTTTGTAATGATCTATATAGTTCTATATAAAATGCACTGTTTATCTATCAAAAAGCGTTTTTCTGTGCTAAACCTTTCATCCAATTTCTAAATTGCTGCATTTGCAAATTTTAAAAACCAGTATAAAGGAATAGTAGTGGTAAAAAAAAAGCACTTGAGGGTTTAACCAATCTTTTTTTGTGTAATTCTCCTTTAAAGGAGGTGTGGCAGGGGGTGTGCCCTATGCCTACATACTTTTGTTAATAGGTGTCCCTTGTTATCATTTCAGAAAGTTGGGAGGTATGCTGGTTGCCAGTGGCCAGGGCCCAGCTTAGTGCTCCTCTTCCTTGCTCTGCTCCTATTGTACCTATCATTAGACACACAGAGGGATGTAGATAAGGGGAGGGTCAGGGGGGTTCAAACCCACTCAGAGCATCCTGTCAAACATCAACTGCATTTGATTGATTTGATTGATTTCTGGCAGTCAGCAGTGCTGTGGCAGAGTCAATGTAGTTGTTGTCCTTCCACACGCTGCCTGTGCTGTTACACCGCCCGACCGCCAGGTGCGCCGGCCGGGTTGATGGGCTCAGCTTGAGCTGAGGGAGGCTCAGGCAGGCTGAAACTGTCTTGTCCGTCCATTACTCTGTGGCTGTTGTGTCCAGCCTCCAGGACGGGAGGCAGCACCGAGCAGAGCACTCAGAGCCTGTCCCGCTCACCGCTCTATTCCGATTGGCTCTGCCTCCTTGCAGTGCCACTTCCCACCTTCGGCTACCGCTTGGGGGGAGGAGCTTTGCCTGGGTCCTCGAGGGTGCTGTGCAGCCGCCGGCCTGCCACGTAGACGGACTTGTTCTGAAGTGTTGCTGGCTGCTGCTCTCTGTTCCAGTGACCAAGTCCACTCCAGGCGTTCCTCTATCCCTTTTGTCCTCCTCTGTGAGTCAGGCTACCTTAAAACTTCAGTGCTGCAGAATTAACCACTTGCTTACCGGCCACCTAAACCCCCCTCCTGCCCAGGCCAATTTTCAGCTTTTAGCGCTGTCACTCTTTGAATGAAAATTGCGCGGTCATACAACACTGGACCCAAATTACATTTTTGTCATTTTTTCCCCACAAATAGAGCTTTCTTTTGGTGGTATTTGATCATCTCTGGGGTTTTTTATTTTTTGTTAAAAAAATTAAAAAAGATCGAATTTAAAAAAAAAAATACAAAACTGTTTTATATTTTGTTAATACATTTTGCAAATAGGTAATTTTTCTCCTTCATCGATGTACATTGATGAGGCTATACTGATGGGCACCGATAGGCTGCACTGATGGGCACCGATAGGCTGCATTAATGGGCACTGATAAGGTGACACTGATGGGCAACGATAGGCTGCATTAATAGGCACTGATAAGGTGACACTGATGGGCACTGATAAGGCGGCACTGATGGGCAGTAATAGATGGCACTGGTGGGCACTGATGAGGTGGCACTGATGGGTGGCACTGAAGGGTTTTGCTAGGTGGCACTGAAGGGCACTAATAGGTGGCACTGATAGCTGGCACTGATGGGTGGCAGTGATGGGCACTGGGTGGCAGTGATGGGCACTGATCGGCACTGGTAGGCGACACTGATAGGCAGCACTGCTAGGTGGCACTGATGAGGCACTGATTGTCACCACTGGCAGGCATTGATAGGTGGCACTCGTGGGCATTGATAGGTGGCACTGATGTGTTGGTGGGCACTGATTGGGCACTTTTTTTTTACCATCTTCTTTTATTTATTAATTTATTTTTACTTTTTTTTTTTCTTTTACAATTTTTGCATCAACATGCATTTCCTTTGTGCGATGACATGCATTATTGATGTGTATTTTACCACTTCTGGACTGCCCCATAGCAGATTTACTGCTACAGGGGGTGGCCCTTCTGTGCAGAATCACATATCTATATATATAGATATGTGATTCTGCACTTCCGCCTAGGGGGCACACGCGCACAACACCGGCGGGCCGCTTCTGCTGCGATTAATCACAGCACAAGTCGATCTGCAGGTGCCGGGCAATGGATCACTGTGTTGGTGTCACTGGTTCCCAAAAAGTGTCAAAAGCGTCAGTTAGGTGCCGACTGTCCACCACAATATCGCAGCCCCACTATAAGTCGCTGATCGCCGCCATTACTAGTATAAAATATAATAAAAATTCCATAAATATATACTATAGTTTGTAGACGCTTTAGCATTCAGGTAAACCAATCAATATTGGGTTTTATTTCTAAAAATATGTAGCAGAATACATATTGGCCTGAATTTATAAAGAAATTTAATTTCAATTTTTTTTATTGGATATGTTTTATAGCAGAAAGTAAAATAATAAAAATTGTTTTGTATTCAAAATTGTTGCTCTCTTTTTTGTTTATAGCGCAAAAAATAAAAACCGCAGTGGTAATCAAATATCACCAAAAGAAAGCTCTATTTGTGGGGGAAAAATGATATAAGTTTAAGTTGGGTACAGCGTCGCACGACTGCGCAATTGTTAAAAGTAACGCAGTGCCGTATCACAAAAAGTGACCTGGTCATGAAGGTGGGGGGTAAATCTTCCGGAGGTCAAGTGGATAAAGATGGTTCTTTACATTATGATTTGGAGTGGAAAGTTACCAGCCATCAGCCAAGACTTGTTAATACCTGATACTGTCACAATGAATGTCACATGCCTTTTAATGCATTGCTATTGACTTGTACTGTATGAGTCTCCCAATGCATTAAACTGCAGAAGAAACAAAACATTTTTTTTCAAAGTGCACTGCAGATCATCACTGAGATGGGAACAGAAACGATTTTTATTCTGGGGAATCTGGACACATGCGTTGTTGTAGCGTGTTACAACGCCTGCATTAAAATGCAGCACGAAAAAAAACGCCCCGTGTTCTGGCAGGTGTGCTCTGGTGCCATTGATTCTTAGCATCACCCCAAATGCACCAGACAATGCACTAAAGTGCGCCACAACGCATTGTAACTTATTGCCATGCATTGTATAATGCAATGCAATTTTTTTTTTAACAAGGAAGTAATGCAATGCAATTTGATTGAGATCTGTGGTCACAACATACACCTTCATTTTATAGCATCCACTTTGTAATAACAATACAAATAGTAGTTATTATCGACAATCCGATATACTTGAAAAGTCTCCTTTCATGCAGGGAGTGCAGCCCGTCTGCTGGCCGTCCTCTTTCCGCAAACTTCCTGGATTCCCAGCATGCTTAGCAGCCTCTCCCCTATTTTCATGGACTACATAGCCCAGGGTACCTTGCTGCCTGCCAGATGTGTTTCCTGTACTGACTCCGCCTCCTGAAACTCCTCCTTCTCAGAAAGCAGGCTCTATGAAATATGTGACACAGCAGTGCCTACTCACCGGGCAATGTGTCTCAAAACAAAGTAAGTTTACAAACGTCAAGATTGTTCAGATTACCCACTTCAATACCGGGGAACTTCGGCCCCTTCCTACCCAGGACAATTTTCAGCTTTCAGCGCTGTCGCACTTTGAATGACAATTGCGCGGTCATGCTACACTGTACCCAGACACATTTTTTTTTAGCATCTTGTTCCGACAAATAGAGCTTTCTTTTGGTGGTATTTGATCACTGCTGCGGTTTTTATTTTTTGCGCAAAAAAAAAAAAAAGACCTAAAATTTAGAGAAAAAAAAAAAGTTTTTCTTTGTTTCTGTTATAAAATTTTGTAAATAAGTACGTTTTCTCCCACACTGAGGGGCACTGATAAGGCTGCACTGATGGGCACTGATAAGGTGGCACCCATGAGGTGGCACTAATGAGGTAGCACTGATGATGGGTACTGATAGGCACTAATGTTGGGCACTGATAGGCGGCACTGATGGGCACTGATAGGCAGCACTGATAGGCGGCACTGATGGGCACTGATAGGTGGCACTGGTATGCAGCACTGATGGTCATTGATAGGCGGCACTGATGGGCACTGAAAGGCTGCACTGATGGGTACTTATAGGTGCACACTGATGGGCACGGATGGGCACTGGTAGGTGGCACTGATGGACACTGATGGGTGGCACTGCTGCACTGGGCATCACTGAGGAGGAGACATCTGGCCTACATTCACTATATCTGGTCTCCCACAGTACACAGAACATGGAAATTACATTGTTTTAGTAAATAGAAACTGCTAAATACCTTTTCTCATCAGCAGTATAGAGCATCTCGTGACTTCTACCAGTGTCTGGTTAAAGCTTGTAGGACAGTGTTGCCAACCGGCAGTATTTTTACTGGCACCCAGTAAAAGATGGGCACGTATCTCCTGCCAGTAAATGCCAGTGACGGTAAAAAGTTGCCAGTAAAAAATATGGCTGGGACTTACTATATGAAAAGTAAAATAAGAAGTATGTTTTTTGCCTTAATATCGACTTTAAATCACATTGCTATTTGCGCAGTGCGCTTGTTTGTAGCCTAAATACAGACATTTGCACTTAAAACAGTAATTTTGTAAATGCCAGTAAAAACTTGGCCGTGCCAGTAAATTTTGGGTGTCATGCCAGTAAATTTCAATCTGGTAAGTTGACAACGCTGTTGTAGGAGGAGTTTTCATTCTCTTCTGACCGTCCTATGAGGCTGCAGGACCCCTGACAGGACCCCTGACCCTCTGTCTGGACAGTGCTGATTGGCCCTGTGCTGATCACATGCACCTTCCCAAAAGAAAAAAAAAAACTAGCAATACACAGCAAACTGAGCATGTGCAGAGTGCCTCCAAGGCTCTGTACTATCTACAGATAGATTGGGGACAGTGGAAGAAGGGGAGGATCAGAGAAGACAGGATCAAACAGGCTTTTTACACAATGCGGAGGATTAACCCCTTAGGTTCCACAGTGAGTAGAACAAGCATGCTTTGCTGCATATACAGACTGATTTTACTGTTGTGGGTTTAGTAACAGTTTAACCACTTGACGACCGCCTCACGCCGATGTACGTCGGCAAGGTGGCACGGACAGGCAAAGTCACGTACATGGTACATGATTTGCCTTCCGAGGCGGTCGTCTTTTGTCCAGCGGCGATCAGAGGTGAGGGGGAGACCATCCGTTCGTGGCCCCCCCCTCGCGATCGCCGCCGGCCAATCGAATCATTCCTTTGCTTCTGTATGCTAAACAGCAGCAAAGGAAATGATGTCATCTCTCCTCGGCTCGGTAATTTCCGTTCCGGCCCGAGGAGAGAAGACAGGTATGTGAGTGCACAACACACTACACACTCAGTAGAACATGCCAGGTAGGGATGAGCTTCGTGTTCGAGTCGAACCCATGTTCGACTCGAACATCGGCTGTTCGACCGTCCGTCGAATTGCGAACGATATGGGCCGTTCGCGCCAAATTCGTGTGGCGCGTCACGGCCCATAATTCACTGCGGCATCGCAGTGCATTGCTGGCTGATGATTGGCCAAGCATGCACTATGACCCGCATGCTTGGCCAATCACAGCGCCGTCAGTAGAGAGAGCTGTAATTGGCCAAAGCCAGGGTGGCTTTGGCCAATTATGGCTCAGGGGATTTAGTACACACCCCACACTATATAAGGCCGCCTGCACGGCGGCCCTGTGTAGTGTGTGTTCCGGTGTGCTGAGAGATAGAGAGAGAGAGAGACAGTGTCATTTGATTTGAGTTAGATAGATTAGGCAGAACAGTCAGTCAGTTAGCTGCACTTACAGTGTATTGTGTATATATATGCATCCCAGGTGTTGCATATATATATATACACTGTATTCAGTTTAGCTAGATCCGTTCCTGTTATCTTCTATCTAGACTATTTAGTGCAGTGTGTCCTGCTCACAGTGTTCAGCTAGATCCGTTCCTGCTATTTACATTCAGTGCAGTGCGTCCTGCTCACAGTGTTCAGCTAGATCCGTTCCTGCTATTTACATTCAGTGCAGTGCGTCCTGCTCACAGTGTTCAGCTAGATCCGTTCCTGCTATATACATTTAGTGCAGTACGTCCTGCTCACAGTGTTCAGCTAGATCCGTTCCTGCTATTTACATTCAGTGCAGTGCGTCCTGCTCACAGTGTTCAGCTAGATCCGTTCCTGCTATTTACATTCAGTGCAGTGCATCCTGCTCACAGTGTTCAGCTAGATCCGTTCCTGCTATTTACATTCAGTGCAGTGCGTCCTGCTCACAGTGTTCAGCTAGATCCGTTCCTGCTATTTACATTCAGTGCAGTGCGTCCTGCTCACAGTGTTCAGCTAGATCCGTTCCTGGTATTTACATTTAGTGCAGTGCGTCCTGCTCACAGTGTTCAGCTAGATCCGTTCCTGCTATTTACATTCAGTGCAGTGCGTCCTGCTCACAGTGTTCAGCTAGATCCGTTCCTGCTATATACATTTAGTGCAGTACGTCCTGCTCACAGTGTTCAGCTAGATCCGTTCCTGTTATCTTCCTACTGACAGGCAGGCTTGTCTGGTTACAGTATATAAAGCTACCTGAAGAAAATTACAGGTGTTCTTTTTGATCCTATTAGTACCACGGTCAGGCAGCTAGACTATTTACATTTAGTACAGTGTGTCCTGCTCACAGTGTTCAGCTAGATCCGTTCCTGTTATCTTCCTACTGACAGGCAGGCTTGTCTGGTTACAGTATATAAAGCTACCTGAAGAAAATTACAGGTGTTCTTTTTGATCCTATTAGTACCACGGTCAGGCAGCTAGACTATTTACATTTAGTACAGTGTGTCCTGCTCACAGTGTTCAGCTAGATCCGTTCCTGTTATCTTCCTACTGACAGGCAGGCTTGTCTGGTTACAGTATATAAAGCTACCTTAAGAAAATTACAGGTGTTCTTTTTGATCCTATTAGTACCACGGTCAGGCAGCTAGACTATTTACATTTAGTACAGTGCGTCCTGCTCACAGTGTTCAGCTAGATCCGTTCCTGCTATATACATTTAGTGCAGTACGTCCTGCTCACAGTGTTCAGCTAGATCCGTTCCTGTTATCTTCCTACTGACAGGCAGGCTTGTCTGGTTACAGTATATAAAGCTACCTGAAGAAAATTACAGGTGTTCTTTTTGATCCTATTAGTACCACGGTCAGGCAGCTAGACTATTTACATTTAGTACAGTGTGTCCTGCTCACAGTGTTCAGCTAGATCCGTTCCTGTTATCTTCCTACTGACAGGCAGGCTTGTCTGGTTACAGTATATAAAGCTACCTGAAGAAAATTACAGGTGTTCTTTTTGATCCTATTAGTACCACGGTCAGGCAGCTAGACTATTTACATTTAGTACAGTGTGTCCTGCTCACAGTGTTCAGCTAGATCCGTTCCTGTTATCTTCCTACTGACAGGCAGGCTTGTCTGGTTACAGTATATAAAGCTACCTTAAGAAAATTACAGGTGTTCTTTTTGATCCTATTAGTACCACGGTCAGGCAGCTAGACTATTTACATTTAGTACAGTGCGTCCTGCTCACAGTGTTCAGCTAGATCCGTTCCTGCTATATACATTTAGTGCAGTACGTCCTGCTCACAGTGTTCAGCTAGATCCGTTCCTGTTATCTTCCTACTGACAGGCAGGCTTGTCTGGTTACAGTATATAAAGCTACCTGAAGAAAATTACAGGTGTTCTATGCCAGCTTAGTGCAGCTACAGGCCATTAGTATGTCTGGAAGGCCAAGAAGGAGAGGCAGACAGTCACAAGCCAATAAGAGAGGGCAAGCAGGCTCTGTGTCTAGTGCTGGTCGTGGAGACGGTGCATCCTCATCAGCACGTGGCCATGGGACACGCTTGGCCTTTTTTTCGGCAGCTGGCCGTGTTGAGCCGCAACATGCGGAAGACTTGGTCGAGTGGATGACCAAGCCGTCCTCATCCTCCTCATCCTCTCTCACCCATGCCCAGGGTGCTTTGTCTGGCAAAGCAGCGGCCTCTTCCCTCAGCTCAATGTCATCAGTGACTCCTTCCCTAGCTCCACCATGTCCTCATGAGGATTCCCTCGAACTGTTTGACCACAGTGTTGGGTACATGCTCCAGGAGGATGCCCAGCGTTTGGAAGGCTCTGATGATGATACTGAGCTCAATGAAGGCAGTAACATGAGCACGGACAGAGGGGGTGCCCAAGAAGGACAGCAATCTGGCAGTCATGCTCCCCCTGCTGCAGCATACTGCCAGGTTTGCTCCAGTGATGAGGAGGGAGGGGATGATGAGGTCACTGACTCAACGTGGGTGCCTGATAGGAGAGAGGAGGAGGAGGAGGAGGAGGAGGAGGTGGCACATCACCAACTAGGCAGGATGCCCTCCAGGGGCCAGCCTAAGGGCAGCACATTGACTGCATCACACCCCAAAGCTCCACATGTGCAGGGCGCTGCAGTCTCTGCGCGTTATTCAAAAAGTTCTTTGGTGTGGGCCTTTTTTGAGACGAGTGCATCAGATCGCACCGCTGCTATTTGCAACATATGTCTCAAGCGTATCTCGCGTGGCCAAAACATCTCCCGCTTGGGTACCACATGCTTGACCAGACATATGTTGACCTGCCATGCAGTTCGTTGGCAAGCGTATCTAAAAGACCCACACCAAAGAACAAAGACGATCTCTCCTTGCTCCTCATCAGCTGAGATTTCCAACCCCACTAGACCTTCAGTCCTCTCTGAGACCTGCAGTGAGAGGAATGAAGGTGTAGAATTAGGTGTGTCACAGCCAAGTACTTGTGGGCAATCTGCTTTTGGTACACCGACGTCAGATTGTACCAGGCAAATTTCCCTGCCCCAGCTGCTGCACCGCCGAAAGAAGTTTGCTCCCAGCCATCCACATGCCCAGCGGTTGAATGCTAGCTTGGCAAAATTGCTAGCACTTCAACTGCTGCCTTTTCAGTTGGTAGACTCTGCCCCCTTCCGTGAGTTTGTGGAATGTGCGGTTCCTCAGTGGCAGGTACCCAAACGCCACTTTTTCTCACGGAAGGCGATTCCGGCTCTCTACCGGCATGTGGAAGGCAATGTCCATGCCTCGCTGGACAGGGCGGTCAGCGGTAAGGTGCATATTACCGCTGACTCATGGTCCAGCAGGCATGGACAGGGACGTTACTTAAGTTTCACGGCGCATTGGGTGACTCTGCTGGCAGCTGGGAAGGATGCAGGACAAGGTGCAGTAGTGTTGGAGGTTGTTCCGCCACCACGCCTCCAAAATGCTGATTGTGACACACCTCTCTCCTCCACCCCCTCCTCTTCTTCTTCCTCCATGGCCTCTTCCTCGGAACCAGCGGTGCTCCGTAGGCGTTCAAGGGGCTACGCAAGTACGCAGGCCAAAAGATGCCATGCGGTGCTTGAGCTGGTGTGCTTGGGGGACAGGAGCCACACTGGGGCAGAGGTTCTGTCAGCTCTGCAGGGGCAGGTTCAGAGGTGGTTGACGCCACGCCAACTTAAGGCAGGAATGGTGGTTTGCGACAATGGCACCAACCTCCTCTCTGCCCTCCGACAGGGACAACTGACCCATGTGCCCTGTTTGGCTCACGTCCTTAACTTGGTGGTGCAGCGGTTCTTGGGCAGGTACCCGGGCTTACAGGATGTCCTGAGGCAGGCCAGGAAAGTCTCTGTGCATTTCCGCCGGTCATATAATGCCAGTGCTCGGCTGACGGACCTCCAAAAGGAGTTTAACCTGCCCAAGAACCGCCTAATCTGTGACATGCCCACCAGGTGGAACTCGACGTTGGCCATGCTGCAGCGGCTGCACACGCAGCAGAGGGCCATCAATGAGTACCTGTGCGACTATGGCACCAGGACAGGGTCAGGGGACCTTGGTTTTTTTTCCCCACGCCAGTGGGCCATGATCAGGGATGCATGCACTGTCCTGTCACCATTCGAGGAGGCCACGAGGATGGTGAGCACTGACAGTGCATGCATCAGTGACACTGTCCCCCTTGTCCACCTGTTGGAGCACACGCTGCGTGGAATAATGGACAGGGCACTTGAGGCAGAACAGAGGCAGGAAGAGGAGGACTTCCTTAGCTCTCAAGGCCCCCTTTATCCAGACAGTGTTCCTGCGTGCCCGCCGATCACACAGGAAGAGGACGAGGAGGAGGAGGAGGAGGAGGAGGAAGATTGTGTCAGTATGGAGGTGGAGCCTGGCACTCAGCATCAGCAGTCTTTAAGGGATCAGTCCCAAGGAACACATGGACTTGTACGTGGCTGGGAGGAGGTGGCTGCGGACGTTGTTGTCCTTAGTGACCCAGAGGACTCCGGACCGAATGCCTCAGCAAACCTACGCTGCATGGCCTCCCTGATCCTGCAAAGCCTGCGTAAGGATCCTCGTATTCGTGGTATCAAGGAGAAGGACCAATACTGGCTGGCAACCCTCCTTGATCCACGTTACAAGGGTAAGGTTGCGGACCTTATCTTGCCATCGCAGAGGGAGCAGAGGATGAAACATCTTCGGGAGGCCTTGCAGAAAGGTCTGTGCAACGCGTTCCCAGAGACTGGGAGGTTACAAACTCCTGTTTCTGGACAACGTGTTGCTGAGGCTTCGGTCAGTCAAAGAAGGAGCGGTGGAGAAGGTGGCCGTCTGACCGATGCGTTCAGACAATTTTTTGGTCCGCAGCCCCAAGGTATGATCGGTTCCAGCAACCATCGCCAGCGTCTGTTTTACATGGTGCAGGAATACCTAGGGGCAAGATCAGACTTGGACACCTTTCCCACCGAAAATCCTCTGGGTTACTGGGTCTTGAGGATGGATCACTGGCCAGAGCTTGCACAGTATGCAATTGAGCTACTGGCCTGTCCTGCATCCAGCGTTCTTTCGGAACGTACATTCAGTGCTGCTGGAGGCGTGGTAACCGATCACAGGGTGCGTCTGTCCACTGACTCGGTCGATCGGCTGACCTTCATAAAAATGAATCAGTCTTGGATCACCACCAGCTACCAAGCACCTGATGCTGATGTAACTGAATAATTTTTTTCAGATCCCTTCAAAGACTGCCTATGCTGATGCT
Source organism: Lithobates septentrionalis (assembly GCA_037952835.1). Classification (NCBI taxonomy): domain Eukaryota; kingdom Metazoa; phylum Chordata; class Amphibia; order Anura; family Ranidae; genus Lithobates; species Lithobates septentrionalis. The sequence continues at coordinate 279,279 of JBBDGP010000495.1, read as the reverse complement.
GAGTGATTATCCCTGAGTAATTATCCTCTTCCTCCTCAATCATCACGCTGATAGCTTGTAAGAACATTTTTGGTTCTGGGCGCCACCACCAGTGCCTAAGACACAATTTTTCAGCCCCTGTATAACAGGGGCGTGTAATTACAATTTTTGATGTAATACTTTGCAGCACGGCTCGTTCCTGCATTCCAACTAGAGTGTCTGTGAGGGGTTGCAGTGTTGTGGCACCAGCACCAGTGCCTAAGGCCCAATTTTTCTGCCCCTGTCTAACAGGGGCGTGAAATTACAATTTTTGATGCAATACTTTGCAGCAGGGCTCGTTCCTGCGTTCCAACTAGAGTGTCTGTGAGGGGTTGCAGTGTTGTGGCACCAGCACCAGTGCCTAAGGCCCAATTTTTCTGCCCCTGTCTAACAGGGGCGTGAAATTACAATTTTTGATGCAATACTTTGCAGCAGGGCTCGTTCCTGCGTTCCAACTAGAGTGTCTGTGAGGGGTTGCAGTGTTGTGGCACCAGCACCAGTGCCTAAGGCCCAATTTTTCTGCCCCTGTCTAACAGGGGCGTGAAATTACAATTTTTGATGCAATACTTTGCAGCAGGGCTCGTTCCTGCATTCCAACTAGAGTGTCTGTGAGGGGTTGCAGTGTTGTGGCACCAGCACCAGTGCCTAAGGCCCAATTTTTCTGCCCCTGTCTAACAGGGGCGTGTAATTACAATTTTTGATGCAATACTTTGCAGCAGTGCTCGTTCCTGCGTTCCAACTAGAGTGTCTGTGAGGGGTTGCAGTGTTGTGGCACCAGCACCAGTGCCTAAGGCCCAATTTTTCTGCCCCTGTCTAACAGGGGCGTGTAATTACAATTTTTGATGCAATACTTTGCAGCAGGGCTCGTTCCTGCGTTCCAACTAGAGTGTCTGTGAGGGGTTGCAGTGTTGTGGCACCAGCACCAGTGCCTAAGGCCTAATTTTTCAGCTCCTGTTCAACAGGGGCATGTAATTACAATTCTTGATCTAATATTTCACAGCAGGGCCCTGTGAGGGCTTACAGTGTTTTGGCCACAGCAACACCTAAGGCCCAAATTTCTGCTGAGTATATAGGGCAGGACCCTACTTTCAAACATCTAACTTACAAACGACTCCTACTTGCAAACGGAAGGAGACAACAGGAAGTGAGATGAAATCTACCCATAGGAAGGGAAATTCTCTCATGTAAGAGTTAATATGGGAAAACAATTTCTCCTTTCCACTGATGCTTTCCAATCCTTGTTCCACAAAAAAAACCAAATTTTCAAAAAACATTTTTCATTGGGACAAAAAAGTGAGGTGAAATCTTCTGAAGAGGAGGAAAGACGCAAAACAAATGTCACAGGGGTGATAACCCTTCCCTATGTTTTCCAAAAAGCTTAGAAAAGATTTTTTGGCTGGAGCTAAACACATTAAAAATGTTCAAAATTACAAACAGATTCTACTTAACAACAAACCTACAGTCCCTGTCTTGTTTGCACCGCCTGTATACTGCTGTTCAGAGTATATAGGGACCTTTCCTTATTTTAATTTGGGTGCGGGGTTCCCCTTAATATCCATACAAGACCCAAAGGGCCTGGTAATGGACTGGGGGGTACCCATGCCGTTTGTCTCACTGATTTTCATCCATATTGCCAGGACCCGACATGACATTAAACCCGCAAGCAGTTTTAAATGAGATTTTTTCCTTTAAAAATGACATTTGGTGCAGGGACTGTTCTAAACATGGGAAACACGCGTCACTTTACAGGCATACTATAGACACCCCCCAGGTACGATATTTAAAGGAATATTTCACTTTTTTTTTTTTTACTTTAAGCATCATTAAAATCACTGCTCCCGAAAAAACGGCCGTTTTTAAAAGTTTTTTTTGCATTGATACATGTCCCCTGGGGTAGGACCCGGGTCCCCAAACCCTTTTTAGGACAATACCATGCAAATTAGCCTTTAAAATGAGCACTTTTGATTTCGAACGTTCGAGTCCCATAGACGTCAATGGGGTTCTAACGTTCGTGCGAACTTGCGGTCCGTTCGCGGGTTCTGGTGCGAACCGAACCGGGGGGTGTTCGGCTCATCCCTAATGCCAGGCACACTAAACACCCCGATCCCCCCCCGATCGCCCCCCGATCCCCCCCCCCGATCACCCCCCCCCCCCCCTGTCACAAACTGACACCAGCAGTTTTTTTTTTTTTTTTGATTACTGCATAGTGTCAGTTTGTGACAGTTACAGTGTTGGGACAGTTACTGTTACCCCCCTTTAGGTCTAGGGTACCCCCCTAACCCCCCCTAATAAAGTTTTAACCCCTTGATCACCCCCTGTCACCAGTGTCACTAAGCGATCATTTTTCTGATCGCTGTATTAGTGTCACTGGTTTCGCTAGTTAGGGAGGTAAATATTTAGGTTCGCCGTCAGCGTTTTATAGCGTCAGGGACCCCCATATACTATCTAATAAATGTTTTAACCCCTTGATTGCCCCCTAGTTAACCCTTTCACCACTGATCACCATATAACTGTTACGGGTGACGCTGGTTAGTTCGTTTATTTTTTATAGTGTCAGGGCACCCGCCGTTTATTACCGAATAAAGGTTTAGCCCCCTGATCGCCCGGCGGTGATATGCGTCGCCCCAGGCAGCGTCAGATTAGCGCCAGTACCGCTAACACCCACGCACGCAGCATACACCTCCCTTAGTGGTACAGTATCTGAACGCATCAATATCTGATCCGATCAGATCTATACTAGCGTCCCCAGCAGTTTAGGGTTCCCAAAAACGCGGTGTTAGTGGGATCAGCCCAGATACCTGCTAGCACCTGCGTTTTGCTCCTCCGCCCGGCCCAGCCCAGCCCACCCAAGTGCAGTATCGATCGATCACTGTCACTTACAAAACACTAAACGCATAACTGCAGCGTTCGCAGAGTCAGGCCTGATCCCTGCGATCGCTAACAGTTTTTTTGGTAGTATTTTGGTGAACTGGCAAGCACCAGCCCCAGGCAGCGTCAGGTTAGCGCCAGTACCGCTAACACCCACGCACGCACTGTACACCACCCTTAGTGGTATAGTATCTGAACGGATCAATATCTGATCCGATCAGATCTATACTAGCGTCCCCAGCAGTTTAGGGTTCCCAAAAACGCAGTGTTAGCGGGATCAGCACAGATACCTGCTAGCACCTGCGTTTTGCCCCTCCGCCCGGCCCAGCCCAGCCCACCCAAGTGCAGTATCGATCGATCACTGTCACTTACAAAAGACTAAAACGCATAACTGCAGCGTTCGCAGAGTCAGGCCTGATCCCTGCGATCGCCAACAGTTTTTTTGGTAGCGTTTTGGTGAACTGGCAAGCACCAGCGCCCTAGTACACCCCGGTCGTAGTCAAACCAGCACTGCAGTAACACTTGGTGACGTGGCGAGTCCCATAAGTGCAGTTCAAGCTGGTGAGGTGGCAAGCACAAGTAGTGTCCCGCTGCCACCAAAAGGACAAACACAGGCCCGTCGTGCCCATAGTGCCCTTCCTGCTGCATTCGCCAATCCCAATTGGGAACCCACCGCTTCTGCAGCGCCCGTACTTCCCCCATTCACATCCCCAACCAAATGCAGTCGGCTGCATGAGAGGCATTTTCTTTATGTCCTCCCGAGTACCCCTACCCAACAAACCCCCCCAAAAAAGATGTTGTGTCTGCAGCAAGCGCGGATATAGGCGTGACACCCGCTATTATTGTCCCTCCTGTCCTGACAATCCTGGTCTTTGCATTGGTGAATGTTTTGAACGCTACTATGCACTAGTTGAGTATTAGCGTAGGATACAGCATTCCACAGACTAGGCGCACTTTCACAGGGTCTCCCAAGATGCCATCGCATTTTGAGAGACCCGAACCTGGAACCGGTTACAGTTATAAAAGTTAGTTACAAAAAAAGTGTAAAAAAAAAAAATATATAAAATAAAAAAAAATAGTTGTCGTTTTATTGTTCTCTCTCTCTCTATTCTCTCTATTGTTCTGCTCTTTTTTTACTGTATTCTATTCTGCAATGTTTTATTGTTATTATGTTTTATCTTGTTTGCTTTTCAGGTATGCAATTTTTTGTACTTTACCGTTTACTGTGCTTTATTGTTAACCATTTTTTTGTCTTCAGGTACGCCATTCACGACTTTGAGTGGTTATACCAGAATGATGCCTGCAGGTTTAGGTATCATCTTGGTATCATTCTTTTCAGCCAGCGGTCGGCTTTCATGTAAAAGCAATCCTAGCGGCTAATTAGCCTCTAGACTGCTTTTACAAGCCGTGGGAGGGAATGCCCCCCCCCCCACCATCTTCCGTGTTTTTCTCTGGCTCTCCTGTCTCAACAGGGAACCTGAAAATGCAGCCGGTGATTCAGCCAGCTGACCATAGAGCTGATCAGAGACCAGAGTGGCTCCAAACATCTCTATGGCCTAAGAAACCGGAAGCTACGAGCATTTTATGACTTAGATTTCGCCGGATGTAAATAGCGCCATTGGGAAATTGGGGAAGCATTTTATCACACCGATCTTGGTGTGGTCAGATGCTTTGAGGGCAGAGGAGAGATCTAGGGTCTAATAGACCCCAATTTTTTCAAAAAAGAGTACCTGTCACTACCTATTGCTATCATAGGGGATATTTACATTCCCCGAGATAACAATAAAAATGATTAAAAAAAATAAAAATGAAAGGAACAGTTTAAAAATAAGATAAAAAAGCAAAAAAATAATAAAGAAAAAAAAAAAAAAAAAAAAAGCACCCCCTGTCGCCCCCTGCTCTCGCGCTAAGGCGAACGCAAGCGGCGGTCTGTCGTCAAACGTAAACAGCAATTGCACCATGCATGTGAGGTATCACCGCGAAGGTTAGATCGAGGGCAGTAATTTTTGCAGTAAACCTCCTCTGTAAATCTAAAGTGGTAACCTGTAAAGGCTTTTAAAGGCTTTTAAAAATGTATTTATTTTGTTGCCACTGCACGTTTGTGCGCAATTGTAAAGCATGTCATGTTTGGTATCCATGTACTCGGCCTAAGATCATCTTTTTTATTTCATCAAACATTTGGGCAATATAGTGTGTTTTAGTGCATTAAAATTTAAAAAAGTGTGTTTTTTCCCCAAAAAATGCGTTTGAAAAATCGCTGCGCAAATACTGTGTGAAAAAAAAAATGAAACACCCTCCATTTTAATCTGTAGGGCATTTGCTTTAAAAAAATATATAATGTTTGGGGGTTCAAAGTAATTTTCTTGCAAAAAAAAAAAAACTTTTTCATGTAAACAATAAGTGTGAGAAAGGGCTTTGTCTTCAAGTGGTTAGAAGAGTGGGTGATGTGTGACATAAGCTTCTAAATGTTGTGCATAAAATGCCAGGACAGTTCAAACCCCCCCCAAATGACCCCATTTTGGAAAGTAGACACCCCAAGCTATTTGCTGAGAGGCATGTCGAGTCCATGGAATATTTTATATTGCGACACAAGTTGCGGGAAAGAGACAATTTTTTTTTTTTTTGCACAAAATTGTCACTAAATGATATATTGCTCAAACATGCTATGGGAATATGTGAAATTACACCCAAAAATACATTCAGCTGCTTCTCCTGAGTACGGGGATACCACATGTGTGAGACTTTTTGGGAGCCTAGCCGCGTACGGAACCCCGAAAACCAAGCACCGCCTTCAGGCTTTCTAAGGGCGTGAATTTTTGATTTCTCTCTTGACTGCTTATCACAGTTTCGGAGACCATGGAATGCCCAGGTGGCACAAAACCCCCCCAAATGACCCCATTTTGGAAAGTAGACACCCAAAGCTATTTGCTGAGAGGTATAGTGAGTATTTTGCAGACCTCACTTTTTGTCACAAAGTTTTGAAAATTGAAAAAAGAAAAAAAAAAAGTTTTTTCTTGTCTTTCTTCATTTTCAAAAACAAATGAGAGCTGCAAAATACTCACCATGCCTCTCAGCAAATAGCTTGGGGTGTCTACTTTCCAAAATGGGGTCATTTGGGGTGGTTTTGTGCCACCTGGGCATTCCATGGCTTCCGAAACTGTGATAGGCAGTGAAGAGTGAAATCAAAAATTTTCACCCTTAGAAATCCTGAAGGCGGTGATTGGTTTTCGGGGTCCCGTGCACGGCTAGGCTCCCAAAAAGTCCCACACATGTGGTATCCCCGTACTCAGGAGAAGTAGCTAAATGTATTTTGGGGTGCAATTCCACATATGCCCATGGCTTGTGTGAGCAATATATCATTTAGTGACAACTTTGTGCAAAAAAAAAAAAAAAATGTGTCACTTTCCCGCAACTTGTGTCAAAATATAAAATATTCCATAGACTCAATATGCCTCTCTGGAAATAGCTTGGGGTGTCTACTTTCCAAAATGGGGTCATTTGGGGGGGTTTTGTGCCACCTGGGCATTCCATGGCTTCCGAAACTGTGATAGGCAGTGAAGAGTGAAATCAAAAATTTTCACCCTTAGAAATCCTGAAGGCGGTGATTGGTTTTCGGGGTCCCGTGCACGGCTAGGCTCCCAAAAAGTCCCACACATGTGGTATCCCTGTACTCAGGAGAAGTAGCTAAATGTATTTTGGGGTGCAATTCCACATATGCCCATGGCTTGTGTGAGCAATATATCATTTAGTGACAACTTTGTGCAAAAAAAAAAAAAAATGTGTCACTTTCCCGCAACTTGTGTCAAAATATAAAATATTCCATGGACTCAATATGCCTCTCTGGAAATAGCTTGGGGTGTCTACTTTCCAAAATGGGGTCATTTGGGGGGGTTTGTGCCACCTGGGCATTCCATGGCCTCCGAAACTGTGATAGGCAGTAAAGAGTGAAATCATAAATTTACACCCTTAGAAATCCTGAAGGCGGTGATTGGTTTTCGGGGCCCCGTACGCGGCTAGGCTCCAAAAAAGTCCCACACATGTGGTATCCCCATATTCAGGAGAAGCAGCAGAATGTATTTTGGGGTGCAATTCCACATAGGCCCATGGCCTGTGTGAGCAATATATCATTTAGTGACAACTTTTTGTAAATATTTTTTTTTTTTTTTGTCATTATTCAATCACTTGGGACAAAAAAAATAAATATTCAATGGGTTCAACATGCCTCTCAGCAATTTCCTTGGGGTGTCTACTTTCCAAAATGGGGTCATTTGGGGGGGTTTTGTACTGCCCTGCCATTTTAGCACCTCAAGAAATGACATAGGCAGTCATAAACTAAAAGCTGTGTAAATTACAGAAAATGTACCCTAGTTTGTAGACGCTATAACTTTTGCGCAAACAAATAAATATACGCTTATTGACATTTTTTTTACCAAAGACATGTGGCCGAATACATTTTGGCCTAAATGTATGACTAAAATTGAGTTTATTGGATTTTTTTTATAACAAAAAGTAGAAAATATCATTTTTTTTCAAAATTTTCGGACTTTTTCCATTTATAGCGCAAAAAATAAAAACCGCAGAGGTGATCAAATACCATCAAAAGAAAGCTCTATTTGTGGGAAGAAAAGGACGCAAATTTCGTTTGGGTACAGCATTGCATGACCGCGCAATTAGCAGTTAAAGCGACGCAGTGCCAAATTGGAAAAAGACCTCTGGTCCTTAGGCAGCATAATGGTCCGGGGCTCAAGTGGTTAATAGGAGTCGGCTAGAAATAATTGGAGTTCAATGTGGGAATGAATGTAAAGTCCATCCGTAAAGTATTCACAGCGCTTCACTTTTTCCACATTTTGTTATGTTACAGACTTATTCCAAAATGGATTAAATTCATTATTTTCCTCAAAATTCTACAAACAATACCCCATAATGACAACATGAAAGAAGTTTGTTTGAAATCTTTGAAAATGTATTAAAAAATATAAATGAAATAATCCCATGTACATAAATATTCACAGCCTTTGTCATGACACTCGTAATTGAGCTCAGGTGCATCCTGCTTCCACTGATCATCCTTGTGATGTTTCTACAACTTGTTCGGAGTCCACCTGTGGTAAATTCAGTAGATTGGACATGATTTGGAAAGGCACACCCCTGTCTATATAAAGGTCCCCACAGTTACCAGTGCATTTTAGTGCACAAACCAAGCCATGAAGTCCAAGGAATTGTCTGTAGACCTTGGAGACAGGACTGTATGGAGGCACAGATCTGGGGAAGGGTACAGAAAAATGTCTGCAGCATTGAAGGTCCCAATGAGCACAGTGGCCTCCATCATCCGTAAATGGAAGAAGTTTGGAACCACCAGGACTGTTCCTAGAGCGGGCCACCCAGCCAAACTGAGCGATCGAGGGAGAAGGGCCTTAGTCAGGGAGGTGACCAAGAACCTGATGGTCACTCTGACAGAGCTCCAGCATTTCTCTGTGGAGAGAGCAGAACCTTCCAGAAGAACAACCATCTCTGCAACACTCCACCAATCAGGCCTGTATGGTAGAGTGGCCAGACTGAAGCCAATCCTCAGTGAAAGGCACATGACAGCCCACCTGGAGTTTGCCAAAAGGCACCTGAAGGACTCTCAGACCATGAGAAACACAATTCTCTGGTCTCATGAAACAAAGATTGAACTCTATGGCCTGAATGGCAAGCCTCATGGTCTGGAGGAAACCAGGCACCTCTCACTACCTGACCAATACCATCCCTACAGTGAAGCATGGTGGTGGCAGCATCATGCTGTGGGGATGCTTTTCAGAGGCAGGAACTTGGGAGACTAGTCAGGATCGAGGGAAAGATGAATGCAGCAATGTACAGAGACATCCTTGATGAAAGCCTGTTCCACAGTGCTCTTGACCTCAGACTGGGGTGAAGGTTCATCTTCCAACAGGACAACGACCCTAAGCACACAGCCAAGATAACAAAGGAGTGAATGTCCTCGAGTGGCCAAGCCAGAGTCCAGACTTGAACCCGATTGAACATCTCTGGAGAGATCTGAAAATGGCAGTGCACCGACACTCCTCATCCAACCTGATGGAGTTTGAGAGATCCTGCAAAGAAGAATGGGAGAAACTGCCCAAAAATAGGTGAGCCAAGCTTGTAGCATCATACTAAAAAAGACTTGAGGCTGTAATTGGTGCCAAAGGAGCTTCACCAAAGTATTGAGCAAAGGCTGTGAATACTTATGTACATGGGATTATTTTCGTTTTTTATTTTTACTAAAGATTTCAAACAAACTTCTGTCACGTTGTCATTATGAGGTATTGTTTGGAGAATTTTGAGGAAAATAATGAATTTAATCCATTTTGGAATAAGACTGTAACATAACAAAATGTGGAAAAAGTGAAGCGCTGTGAATACTTTCCGGATGCACTGTATTTGCCGCATACACACGATCGGAATTTCCGACAAATGTTGGATGTGAGCTTGTTGTCGGAAATTCCGACCATGTGCAGGCTCCACCCGACATTTGCTGTCAGAATTTCCGTCAACAGATGTTTGAGAGCTGGATCTCAAATTTTCCGACAACAAAATCCGTTGTCGTAAATTCCAATCGTGTGTACACAATTCCGACGCACAAAGTTCCACGCATGCTCGGAATCAGGCAGAAGAACCGCACTGGCTATTGAACTTCATTTTTCTCGGCTCGTCGTACGTGTTGTACGTCACCGCGTTCTTGGCGATCGAAATTTCCAAGAACATTTGTGTGACCGTGTGTATGCAAGACAAGTCTGAGCCAACATCCGAAGGAAATAAATCCATGGATTTTGTTGTCGGAAAATCCTATCGTGTGTACGCGGCATTAGAGTTTACATTATACGCCTTTTCTTTTTTGTGTGATTGTTACCCAGTGAGACCGTTGACATCTATGCGCTTCATTGTGAGGTCGGAGTCACCTTTGTTAAAATGCGTTGTGGTCGGTTTACTCACATGGGGTGTTTTTAACGCGTTTCCAGCCCATACAACTAGATCCCTCCACCAACAATGATGTCACTGCAGAAAATCAGTCCTCATTGGCCAAAGCAACAGCTTGATGTGTGAAAAAAATAATGCAACATATAATTACAAGGCGTGCCAACACACTGGACATGTGCACTGCCGAAAAAATTGTTAGTTTTCGTTTCATTTATTTATTTATTTTTTGTTTTTTTTCAAGTCATTCGTTATGATTGCAATTGTAAATTCTTAAATCCGAAAATTAGAAGGAAAATACAAAAATTTGAAAGAATAACTAACTAATAATAACTAACTAATTACAGGTATTGGAATTTCCTTTCAAATTTGGCTGTTAGTGAACGCAACGAATACGAATTCATCCGAAGTTACCAATTACCCGAAATAACGAATGCCGCATCTAAACAAATGGAATGGAACAAATTAATAATAAACAATAATAATAACAACTTGCCGTCCGCACTATCGCCAAAAGACAGCTACAGCGCGGACTTCATTTGCCGGGAGGGCGTCCCTGGACGTCCTCCCGTGCTCGAGCGGCCTGCGCGCCCCCTGCAGGGTGCGCGCGGCGCGCTCTGTGATTCAGCAAGTCTATGACTCGCCTGATCACAGATCGATCACGACCCCTTACCACGTGATCAGCTGTCAGCCAATGACAGCTGATCATGTGATGTAAACAGAGCCGGTAATCAGCTATTTTTCCTCCTCCCGCTGATAGCGGGAGGAGGAAAAAAAAAGCCGATCACCGACGGCTGCGAGAGGTCCCGATCGTGAAGGTACCTACCAGTGCCCACCAGCATCAACCAGTGCCACCTACCAGTGCCCACTAGCGCCACCTACCAGTGCCCACAGTACCATCCATCAGTGCCCACAGTGTCACCTCACAGTGCCACCTATCAGTGCCCACAGTGCCGCCTATAAATTAATCAGTGCATCATTACCAGTGCTGCCTATCAATACCACCTACCAGTGCCACCTGCCAGTGCCCATCAGTGCCACCTATCATTGTCCATTAGTGCCACCCATCTGTGCCACCCATCAATGCCCCCTATCAGTACCACCCATCAGTGCCACCCATCAGGGCCCATCAGTGCCGTCTTATCAGTGCCCATCAGTGCCATCTTATCTGTGCCTATCAGTGTCGCCTTATCAGTGCCCATCAGTTCAGCCCATCAGTGCCCACAGTGTCACCTCACAGTGTCACCTATCAGTGCCCACAGTGCCGCCTATAAATTAATCAGTGCGTCATTACCAGTGCTGCCTATCAATACCACCTACCAGTCCACCTGCCAGTGCCCATCAGTGCCACCTATCATTGTCCATCAGTGCCACCCATCAGTGTCACCCATCAGTGACAGCCATCAGGGCCCATCACTGCCGTCTTATCAGTGCCCATCAGTGCCATCTTATCTGAGCCTATCAGTGTCGCCTTATCTGTGCCCATCAGTGCCCATCAGTTCAGCCCATCAGTGCCCATCAGTGCAGCCTCATCATCGAATATCAATGAAGGAGAAAAATTACCTGTTTCCAAAATTTTATAACTAATACTATGAAACTTTTTTTTTCTTCAAAAATGTCTGTCTTTTTTTGTTTGTTTAGCAAAAAAAAATCCAAATGGTGATTAAATACCACCAAAAGAAAGCTCTATTTATGTGAAAAAAAATGATAAAAATTTCATTAGTGTACAGTGTTGTATGACCGCGCAATTGTCATTCAAAGCGTGACAGCGCTGAAAGCTGAAAATTGGTCTGGGCAGGAAGGGGGGTTTAAGTGCCGGTAAGCAAGTGGATAATATAAAGGTTTCATTATTATTATTGTTATTTATTATTTTTTATTCACTTCCTGTCCCGTATCTGCAACTGAAAAATAGAGGAAATCCCTCCAAAGTGGGGGAATCCCCGGTTGTCGCCAGAACTAGTTCCCCTCTATTACTGTTTTCTTTTTGCCATCTGTGTGCCATTGGGGAGATTACCCTTCACTTCCTGTCCTGTATCTGCAACAGGAAGTGAAAGGAAATCCCTCCAAAGTGATGGAATCCCCAGAAATAGTGTCCCTATTGGAACCTTTTTCCCTGGTGACGACCTACAATTTCGGATTCTCTTTCGCTTTCACGTTTGGCAATAACAGAAAAACTAGAGAGGGGTGAATCTCCCTAACAGGGACACAGACAGCAATAAAAAACCAGCAGGGGTTCTATTCCCTCTCCACTATCCAAAACAAAACAACAACAAAAAAAGTTATACTTTTAAAAAAAATACTTAAAACTCCATACACTAAAGTGAAAAGAAACATGGAAAATTCACGTTATTATAAGAAAACCCCGCAAATATAGTAAAAATATTAGTTTTAAGTCATTCCATCTGTACGGGAAGCAAAAATAAACTTTTAAATAAACTTTCTTTTTTTTTGCCATCTGTGTCCCACTGTTGAGACAGCAATAAAAAACAGATAGGGGTTCTAATCCCTCTCCACTGTCCAAAACAAAAAAAAAGTTTACTTTAATTTAAAAAACATACTTTTCCTAAAGCAAAAAAAAAAAACCATGGAAACGCGTCATTAATTAAAAAAAAACAAAAAAAACATTTTAAGTCATTCCGTTCATACGGTGACAAAGAGAAACAAGTAAACCTTCTTTTTTTTGCCATCTGTGTCTCATTGGGTAGACAGCAATAAAAAAAAACCTGACAGGGTTTCTAATCCTTCTCTACTAACCAAAATTTAAAAAAAAAAAAAAAATGTTATACTTTTATTTAAAACACCATACAGTAAAAAAATAAAAAATAACATGAAAAATGCATGTCCTTTAAAAAAATAAAATAAAATAAAAAAACATTCGTTTTAAGTCATTCTATCCATACGGGGAGCAAAAATAAACAAGTAAATGTTTTTTCTTTTTTTTTTCATCTGTGCCCTATTGGGAAGACAGCAAAAAAAACAAAAACTGACAGAGTTTCTAATCCTTCTCCACTAACCAAAACTAAAAAAAAAAAAAAAAAAAAAAAAACTAAAAAAAAAATGTTATGCTTTTATTTAAAACACTATAAAGTAAAAAAAAAAAAAAGATGAACAATTTGCGTCCTTTTTAAAAAAAATGAAAAAATAAAATAAAAAAACATCAGTTTTAAGTCATTCCATCTGTACGGGGAGCAAAAATAAACAAGTAAATGTTTTTTCTTTTTTTTTTTCATCTGTGTGCTATTGGGGAAACAGCAAAAAAAAAAAAACCTGGCAGGGTTTCTAATCCTTCTCCGCTAACCAAAACTAAAAAAAAAAAAATGGTATACTTTTATTTAAAACACCATAAAGTAAAAAAAAAAAAAAAAAAAAAAAACATGAAAAATGTGCGTCCTTACAAAAAATAAAATAAAAAAAAAACCCATCAGTTTTAAGTCATGTTAATGTTTGTTTTTTTTTCATCTGTGTCCTATTGGGGAGACAGCAAAAAAAAAAACTGACAGGGTTTCTAATCCTTCTCCACTAACCAAAACTAAAAAAAAAATAAAAATTATACTTTCATTTAAAACACCATAAAGTAAAAAAAAAAAAAAAAACATGAAAAATAAGTAAATGTTTTTTCTTTTTTTCTTTTTTTTTTCCATCTCTGTGCTATTGGGAAAACAGCAAAAAAAAAAATACCTGGCAGGGTTTCTAATCCTTCTCCACTAACCAAAACTTAAAAAAAATTTTTTATACTTTTATTTAAAACACCATAAAGTAAAAAAAAAAAAAAAAAAAACATGAAAAATGTGCGTCCTTACAAAAAATAAAATAATAAAAAAAACATCAGTTTTTAATCATGTTAATGTTTGTTTTTTTCATCTGTGTCCTTTTGGGGAGACAGCAAAAAAAACTGACAGGGTTTCTAATCCTTCTCCACTAACCAAAACTAAAAAAAAAAAAAAAAAAAATTATACTTTTATTTAAAACATCATAAAGTAAAAAAAAACAAAAAACATGAAAAATGTGCATCCTTTTAAAAAAAATTTAAAATGTGCGTCCTTTTAAAAAAAAATTAAAAAATAAAATAAAAAAACATTAGTTTTAAGTCATTCCATCCGTACGGGGAGCAAAAATAAACAAGTAAATGTTTTTTCTTTTTTTTTTCATCTGTGCCCTATTGGGGAGACAGCAAAAAAAAAAACCTGACAGGGTTTCTAATCCTTCTCCACTAACCAAAACTAAAAAAAAAAAAAATGTTATACTTTTATTTAAAAAACCATAAAGTAAAAAAAAAAAAAAAAAACATGAAAAATGCGCGTCCTTTAAACAAAATTAAATAAAAAAAAAAACATCAGTTTTAAGTCATGTTAATGTTTTTTTTTGTTTTTTTTTCATCTGTGTCCTATTGGGGAGACAGAAAAAAAAACCTGACAGGGTTTTTTAACCTTTCTCCACTAACCAAAACTAAAAAAAAAAAAAAAAAAAAAAAATTATACTTTTTTTTAAAACGCCGTGAAGTAAAAAAAAATAACATGAAAAATGCGCGTCCTTTAAAAAAATAATTAAATAAAGTAAAATAAAAAAAACATCAGTTTTAAGTCATTCCATCCATACAGGGAGCAAAAATAAACAAGTATATGTTTTTTCTTTTTTTCTTTTTTTTTTGTGTCCTGTGTCCTATTGGGGAGACAGCAAAGAAAAAAAAAACCTAAAAACCTGACAGGGTTTCTAATCCCTCTCCACCAACCAAGACTAAAAAAAAAAAAATAAAAAAAAATAAAAATGTTATACTTTTGTATAAAAAAATGTTATACACCATAAAGTAAAAAAAAAAAACATGAAAAATGTGCATCCTTACAAAAAATAAAATAATTAAAAAAAAACCTCCGTTTTAAGTCATGTGAATTTTTTTTCATCTGTGTCCTATTGGGGAGACAGCAAAAAAACCCGACAGAATTTCTAATCCTTCTCCACTAGCCAAAACTAAAAAAAAAAAAAAAAAAAAAAAAGTTATACTTTTATTTAAAACACCATAAAGTAAAATAATAATAAAAAAAAACATGAAAAATGCACGTCCTTAAAAAAAACAAAAAAAAACCTCAGTTTTAAGTCATGACTAAAAAAAAAATAAAAAAATAAAAAAATGTTATACTTTTATTTAAAACACCATAAAGTAAAAAAAAAAAAAACATGAAAAATGTGCATCCTTACTAAAAACAAAATAATTAAAAAAAAACATCAGTTTTAAGTCATGTGAATTTTTTTTCATCTGTGTCCTATTGGGGAAACAGCAAAAAAAAAAAAACCGACAGAGTTTCTAATCCTTCTCCACTAACCAAAACTAAAAAAAAAAAAAAAAAAAAAATAAATAAATACATTTTATACTTTTATTTAAAACACCATAATGTAAAAAAAAAAAAAAAAAAAAAAACATGAAAAATGCGCGTCCTTTAAAAAAAAATAAATAAAAATAAAAACATCAGTTTTAAGTCATGTTATTGTTGTTTTTTTTTTTTTTTTTCATCTGTGTCCTATTGTGGAGACAGCAAAAAAAAAACCTAACAGGGTTTCTAATCCTTCTCCACTAACCAAAACTAAAAAAAATAAATAAATACATTTTATACTTTTATTTAAAACACTATGAAGTAAAAAAAAAAAACATGAAAAATGTGCGTCCTTACAAAAAATAAAATAATTAAAAAAAAACATTAGTTTTAAGTCATGTGAATTTTTTTTTTTCATCTGTGTCCTATTGGGGAGACAGCAAAAAAAACCCGACAGAGTTTCTAATCCTTCTCCACTAACCAAAACTAAAAAAAAAATTAAAAAAAATAAATACATTTTATACTTTTATTTAAAACACCATAAAGTAAAAAAAACATGAAAAATGCGCGTCCTTTAAAAAATAAATATAAAAAAAAATAAAAACATCAGTTTTAAGTCATGTTATTGTTGTTTTTTTTTTTTTTCATCTGTGTCCTATTGTGGAGACAGCAAAAAAACCTGACAGGGTTTCTAATCCTTCTCCACTAACCAAAACTAAAAAAAAAAAAAAAGAAATATATACATTTTATACTTTTATTTAAAACACCATAAAGTAAAAAAAAAAAAAAAAAACCATGAAAAATGCGCGTCCTTTAAAAAAATAAAATAAATAAATAAAATATAAAAACATCAGTTTTAAGTCATTCCATCCATACAGGGAGCAAAAATAAACAAGTAAACGTTTTTTCTATTTTTTTTTTTCCCCTCCCGCGAAGGATCACAAGATGAGAAATTATTAACGCACGGCCGTGTTATTGTGATTAAAATTAAATGATCATTTAGGCGCGCTGACAAATGAATGCGAAACGGTCCTCCTAATATCATTACTTTAAATTATGAAAAGGGGGCGAGCGAAAGAAACAGAGAGAGAGAGAGAGAGAAAGAAAAAAAAAAAATCTAGGAAGACAAAGAGGCTAAAATTGAGCCTAACCGCCGGATCTTTAACTATTATTTACCCATTATGCGGGAGAATTGAATCTCGTCCGTAGCAAAGGAATAAAAAAGAAAAAAAAAAAAAGGAAAAGATCGGCTCTGGTTACAAGGCCCCTATCCACTCATCCTGCAAAGCCTTCAATTCCCAGAGGCCCCATTGCCAACAGTGGCTCAGCTTGTCTGATCATTTATCCATAATTAGAAAATTAATATTTTAGATGGCGCTATGATGAACCCATTATGGTGATGGGGCCCCGGTATCAATTATAACTTCAATTCCAATTTCACTTACAGCCGGATAATGGCTCCTGGTGGCGGTGTAGTGATGGGCTGGAGTCCGCCGAGCGTGAAGAATACAGATCACTGCACATTAAGATGAGCAATTATTTGAACACGTATTAAAACTATTTACAAGCAATGTAATTGACCAGGGTCAACGGGAGATGCTGAAAAATGGACAGGTTGACAAATTCTCCTTCTATAGCAACAGAAAGGATTTATTAATTTCTTTTTCTCTGTAATTGAATTTTTGAAAGCTTTTGGTTAGGCGACTTCTGCTTTGCTCATCTCCCGTGCTGACCTTCCATAGATCTGTCGCCGCAAAACCGATCCGGCGCTTCACGCTGGCGTGTTTTTTTTTTTTATAAGAGGAGATGGCAGGGAGATTGCTTGATGGAATTTATATATATATATATATATATATATATAAAAAGAAAAAAAAAAAAGAAAGAAAAAGAAAAGAGGGAATACACGTAAAATAGATTCAGCGGAGGATAATGGAGGGCTATTCTGGATACCTGGGCGTTGGGAATTCATGATGGGATTTTTTTTTTTTTTTTATTCGTGGATAGGCCCCGGCGTGGTGGGAATTATTCCAGCGCGTTTCAAATGGTGACAGGCGGGGGGGGGGGGGTGATTTAAACATTAAATGACCTTTCTGGGATGGAACAACATTCCGTTGCGGGGAAAATGGGAGGAAAACGAAGATTGGCGGGAGGATATTGCATAGGGAGCGGAGGCGAGGGATTTTTTTTTTTTTTTTTTTTTTTACGCCTACGCAAATCAGATGGAGGTGCTGCCAGTTTTAAAGGCCCCCCTGTAACTGTCATTTAGCAGCAGCTGGAAGATGGAATCATAGAAGGTTTGGGTCACATGATATCAAATTGACCAATAAAATGGCCTTTATGTGACCATTGCAGGAGAATGGAGGAAAACGAAGATTGGCGGGAGGATATTGCATAGGGAGCAAATCAGATGGAGGTGCAATACTCTGCTGTTTTTAAGACCCCCCCTGTAACTGTCATTTAGCAGCAGCTGGAAGATGGAAATAATGATGGTATGGGTCATATGACATCAAATTGACCAATAAAATGACCACTGTTTGAAAATTGGGGGAAAACGAAGATTGGTGGGAGGATATTGCATAGGGAGCAGAGGCGAGGGTTTTTTTTTTTTTTTTTACGCCTACGCAATTCAGAACAGACTTTATTACTATGGAGGTACAATACTCTGCTGCTGGTGTTTGGGACCCCCTGTAACTGCAGCAGCTGGAAGATGGAATCATAGAAGGTTTGGGTCACATGACATCAAATTGACCAATAAAATGGCCTTTATGTGACCATTGCAGGAGAATGGAGGAAAACGAAGATTGGCGGGAGGATATTGCATAGGGAGCGGAGGCGAGGGATTTTTTTTTTTTTACGCCTATGTCATGTGACCCAAACCTTCTATGATTCCATCTTCCAGCTGCTGCTAAATAACAGTTACAGGGGGTCTCAAGCACCAGCAGCAGAGTGTTGCACCTCCATAGTAATGAAGTCTGTTCTGATTTGCGTGGGTGTAAAAAAAAAAAAAACCCTCGCCTCCGCTCCCTATGCAATATTCTCCCACCAATCTTTGTTTTCCCCCCATTTTCCTGCAGTGGTCATTTTATTGGTCAATTTGATATCATGTGACCCATACCATCATTATTTCCATCTTCCAGCTGTTGCTAAATGACAGTTACAGGGGGGGTCTTAAACACTGGAAGCAGAGTATCGCACCTCCATCTGATTTGCGTAGGCAAAAAACAAAAAACTCTCTCCTCCTCTCCCTATGCAATATCCTCCCGCCAATCTTCGGGGTTTTTTTACGCCTACACAAATCAGATGGAGGTGCAATACTCTGCTGCCAGTGTTTAAGGCCCCCTGTAACTGTTATTTAGCAGCAGCTGGAAGATGGAATCATAGAAGGTTTGGGTCACATGACAGGCATAAAAAAAATGAAATCCCTCGCCTCCGCTTCCCTATGCAATATCCTCCCGCCAATCTTCGTTTTCCTCCCTTCTCCTGCAATGGTCACATAAAGGCCATTTTATTGGTCAATTTGATATCATATGACCCAAACCTTCTATAATTCCATCTTCCAGCTGCTGCTAAATAACAGTTACAGGGTGTCTCAAACACCAGCAGCAGAGTATTGCACCTCTATAGTAATAAAGTCTGTTCTGATTTGCGTAGGCGTAAAAAAAAAAAAAAAAAAAAAAAAAAAATCCCTCGCCTCTGCTCCCTATGCAATATCCTCCCGCCAATCTTCGTTTTCCCCCCATTTTCCTGCAGTGGTCATTTTATTGGTCAATTTGATGTCATGTGACCCATCCCATCATTATATTCATCTTCCAGCTGCTGCTAAATGACAGTTACAGGGGGCCTTAAACACTGGCAACAGAGTATTGCACCTCCATCTGATTTGCGTAGGCGTAAAAAAAAAAAACGAAGATTGGCGGGAGGATATTGCATAGGGAGCGGAGGCGAGGGATTTTTTTTTCTTTTTTTTTTTTCTTTTACGCCTACGCAAATCAGATGGAGGTGCGATACTCTGCTGCCAGTGTTTAAGGCCCCCTGTAACTGTCATTTAGCAGCAGCTGGAAGATGAATATAATGATGGTATGGGTCACATGACATCAAATTGACCAATAAAATGACCACTGCAGGAAATTGGGGGGAAATCAAAGACTGGCGGGAGGATATTGCATAGGGAGCGGAGGCAAGGGATTTATTTATTTTTTTTACGCCCACGCAAATTTAGAACATACTTTATTACTATGGAGGTCCAATACTCTGATGCTGGTGTTTGAGACCCCCTGTAACTGTTATTTAGCAGCAGCTGAAAGATGGAATTATAGAAGGTTTGAGTCACATGACATGAAATTGACCAATAAAATGGCCTTTATGTGACCATTGCAGGAGAATGGAGGAAAACGAAGATTGGCGGGAGGATATTGCATAGGGGAGCGGAGGCGAGGGATTTTTTTTTTTTTTTTTTTACGCCTATGTCATGTGACCCAAACCTTCTATGATTCCATCTTCCAGCTGCTGCCAAATAACAGTTACATGGGGTCTCAAACACCAGCAGCAGAGTGTTGCACCTCCATAGTAATGAAGTCTGTTCTGATTTGCGTAGGCGTAAAAAAAAAAAAAAATCCCTCGCCTCCGCTCCCTATGCAATATCCTCCCACCAATCTTCGTTTTCCCCCCATTTTCCTGCAGTGGTCATTTTATTGGTCAATTTGATGTCATGTGACCCATACCATCATTATTTCCATCCTCCAGCTGCTGCTAAATGACAGTTACAGGGGGTCTTAAACACTGGCAGCAGAGTATCGCACCTCCATCTGATTTGTGTAGGCGTAAAAAAAAAAAAAAACTCTCGCCTCCGCTCCCTTTGCAATATCCTCCCGCCAATCTTCGTTTTTTTGACGCCTACGCAAATCAGATGGAGGTGCGATACTCTGCTGCCAGTGTTTAAGGCCCCCTGTAACTGTCATTTAGCAGCAGCTGGAAGATGAATATAATGATGGTATGGGTCACATGACATCAAATTGACCAATAAGATGACCACTGCAGGAAAATGGGGGGGAAACGAAGATTGGCGGGAGGATATTGCATAGGGAGCGGAGGCAAGGGATTTTTTTTTTTTTTTTTACGCTTACGCAAATCAGAACAGACTTTATTTCTATGGACATGCAATACTCTGCTGCTGGTGTTTGAGACCCCCTGTAACTGTTATTTAGCAGCAGCTGGAAGATGGAATCATGGGAAGTTTGCTATAAGCATGAGTCACTTCCTGACACCAAGAGTAAAATGGTGATGGGAAGGAGCTCCAGCATACAGCCTGTGATTGACAGCCTCAGCTCTGTTCCTGTGTGCTGTCTGAAGGAGGGGGGGTGTGTCCCTATCCTCCAATTAGCTCTCAGAGCTCTCCCTAATGAGCTCTGCAGAGTGTAATCTCAGCTCCCCACCCTCTGTTTTCTGAAAGCTCAGATATGCTTTATAAGTTGTGGACTTTGAACCGTTGTAGAGGAGAGAAGACTGCAGATAAACTTATGTAGAAGGCTTTGTTTCATCTCTGTATATCACCTGAGGCCAGTCACTTCACTGGGTATATGTGAGGGTTTACAACCACTTTAACCCCCTCAATAAAGTACAATAAAGGGCAACAAGTAAGAGCGATCAGTGAATTGATAATAGTATGCAGCAAGCACTGCAACTGTGCTAAGGTTAGAACGTTCACTTCGTTTTCCCTGATATGAATTCTCAGTAACCCACTGTAGCCAGAATTTAGAGAACACCTTACAGGGTCACTGGGAGTGACTAAAGAATGTGCTGTGTATCTTCCTTTCTCCGCTTACTGTATCCCCAATCACATTCTTAAGAAAATAACTAAATCTGATTGGTGGCTGTGAGATGCTTCTTGGCTGGTAAGTGACATAGAAAGCTGTGAAGCCATTGGATCAGCATTATAGCCAAGGGAACCAACGATTTCCAGGTCAACCCTGGCAGAATCAATACTTCTTACTAAAGGTTTCCATTAGGTGTACCAAATATTTCTAATATTGTTTTTTTCATTTAACATAAAAATAAAAACATAAAAATCAATAAAAATTGTGTGGCGGGGCATTTGTATGGCGTCCCCCGGAGTCAATACTTTGTAGAACCCCCTTTCTGTGCAAGTCTTTTTGGGGGATGTCTCTACCAGCTTTGCACATCTAGAGAGGGACATTTTTGCCTATTTTTCTTTGCTAAATATCTCAATTTCTGTCAGATTGGATGGAGAGCGTCTGTGAACAGCAATTTTCAAGTCATGCCACAGATTCTCAATGTGATTTAGGTCTGGACTGTGACTGGGCCATTCTAATACATGAATATGCTTTGATCTAAATGCTTTGATGTAAACCATTCCATTGTAGCTCTGGCTGTATGTTTAGGGTTGTTGTCCTGCTGGAAGGTGAACCTCCGCCCCAGTCTCAAGTCTTTTGCAGATTCTAACAGGTTTTTTTCTAAGATTGTCCTGTATTTGGCTCCATCCATCTTCCCATCAACTCTGATCAGCTTCCCTGTCCCTGCTGAAGAAAAGCATCCCCACAACATGATGCTGCCATCACCATGTTTCACGGTGGGGATGGTGTGTTCAGGGTGATGTGCAGTGTTAGTTGTTAGTTGCTTTTAGGTCAAAAAATTACATTTTGGTCTCATCTGACCAGAGCACCTTCTTCCACATGTTTGCTCTGTCCTCCACATGTCTTCTCACAAACTGCAAACTGGACTTCTTATGACTTTCTTTCACCAATGACTTTCTTCTTGTCACTCTTTCATAAGGGTCAGATTTGTGGAGAACACGACTAATAGTTGTCCTGTGGACAGATTCTCCCACCTGAGCTGTGGATCTCTGCAGCTCCTCCAGAGTTACCATGGACCTCTTGGCTCTTCTCTGATGAATGCTCTCCTTGCCCGGCCGGTCAGTTTAGGTAGACGGTCATGTCTTGGTAGGTTTGCAGTTGTGCCATACTCTTTCCATTTTTGGATGATGGATTGAACAGAGCTCCGTGAGATGTTCAAAGCTTGGGATATTTTTTATAACCTTACCTTGCTTTAAACTTCTTCACAACTTTATCCCTGACCTGTCTGGTGTGTTCCTTGGCCTTCATGATGCTGTTTGTTCACTAAGGTTCTCTAACAAACCTCTGAGGGCTTCACAGAACAGCTGTATTTATTCTGAGATTAAATTACACACAGGTGGGCTCTATTTACTAATTAGATAACTTCTAAAGGCATTTGGTTCCACTAGATTTTAGTTAGTAGAGTTAAGGGGGCTGAATACAAATGCACGCCACACTTTTCACATATTTATTTGTAAAAAATTTTGAAAACCATTTTTAATTTCCCCACCACTTCACAATTATGGGCCATTTTGTGTTGGTCTGTCACACAAAATCCCAATAAAATGCATTTACGTTTTTGGTTGTAACATGACAAAATGTGGAACATTTCAAGGGGTATGAATACTTTTTCAAGGCACTGCACCTACAATTAGGGATGAGCCCGCAGTTCAACTCGAACGTCGGGTGTTAGCCTGTTTGCCGAATATCGAACATTATGGGGCGTTCGCAGGAAATTTGAGCGCCCGCAGAACGCACCTAAATGAACGGTGAGATAGTCAATGCACTGCGAGATCGCAATGCATTGATGGCTGCTGATTGGCCAAAGCATGCACCTGACCTGCATGCGTTGGCCAATCACAGCGTGCTCTGCTGTGAGAGTCATGATTGGCCAAAGGCAGGGTGCCTTTGATCAATCATGGCTCCGGGGGCTGAGTCCACGCCCCACACTATGTAAAGCTGCTTACACGGCAGCCATACATAGTTTTATGAATGAGAGCAGCAAAATGACATTTGTAAAGGAAAACATGTCATTTAAAACTGCTCACGGCTGTAATGTATTGCCAAACCTTGGCAATATAGATAAAAATCATTGAAAAAAATGGCATGGGTCCCCCCCAAGTCCATTACTGTGATATTAAGGGGAATCCTGTGCCTTTTTTTTTTTAAAAACTGCGTGGGGTCCCCCCAAAATCCATACCAGGCCCTTTAGGTCTGGTATGGATTTTAAGGGGAACCCTGCGCCAAAATTTAAAAAATGGTGTAGGGGTCCCCCCAAAATCCATACGAGACCCTTATCCGAGCACGCAACCTGGCAGGCTGCAGGAAAAGGCAGGGAACGAGAGAGCGCCCCCCTCCTGAACCATACCAGGCCACATGCCCTCAACATGGGGAGGATGCCTTGGAGTCCCCCCAAAGCACCTTGTCCCTGTGTTGTTGGGGACAAGGGTCTCATCCCCACAACCCTTGCCCGGTGGTTGTGGGGGTCTGCAGCCAGGGGGCTTATCGGTATCTGGAAGCCCCCTTTAACAAGGGGACCCCCAGATCCCACCCCCCCTATGTGAATGGTTATCGGGTACCCCTACACATTCACCCAAAAAAGTGTCAAAATGGTAAAAATGACAGGAGACAGTTTGGGACAAGTCCTTTATTTAACTCCATCTTCGAACACAGCGACGATGGACTGAGAATTAAAAAAAAAAGAAACCGGAAAAAACTCCACCTCGATGGGAGGTGTCCTGCAGGCTTTTTCCAATGACAACTGTGATATAGCTGAGGGCGGTGCCACCCGGTGACGTAAACGGTGACCCTGCCCCCCTCTGACGTTACGTGACGTCACATACACTACCGTTCAAAAGTTTGGGGTCACATTGAAATGTCCTTATTTTTGAAGGAAAAGCACTGTACTTTTAAATGAAACTAACTTTAAACTAGTCCTAACTTTAAACAAATATACTCTATACATTGCTAATGTGGTAAATGACTATTCTAACTGCAAATGTCTAGTTTTTGGTGCAATATCTACATAGGTGTATAGAGGCCCATTTCCAGCAACTATCACTCCAGTGTTCTAATGGTACAATGTGTTTGCTCATTGGCTCAGAAGGCTAATTGATGATTAGCAAACCCTTGTGCAATCATGTTCACACATCTAAAAACAGTCTAGCTCCTTCCAGAAGCTACAAAACTGACCTTCCTGTGAGCAGATTGAGTTTCTGGAGCATCACATTTGTGGGGTCAATTAAATGCTCAAAATGGCCAGAAAAAGAGAACTTTCATCTGAAACTCGACAGTCTATTCTTGTTCTTAGAAATGAAGGCTATTCCATGCGAGAAATTGCAAAGAAATTGAAGATTTCCTACAACGGTGTGTACTACTCCCTTCAGAGGACAGCACAAACAGGCTCTAACCAGAGTAGAAAAAGAAGTGGGAGGCCGCGTTGCACAACTAAGCAAGAAGATAAGCACATTAGAGTCTCTAGTTTGAGAAACAGACGCCTCACAGGTCCCCAACTGGCATCTTCATTAAATAGTACCCGCAAAACACCAGTGTCAACATCTACAGTGAAGAGGCAGCTGCGGGATTTTGGGCTTCAGGGCAGAGTGGCAAAGAAAAAGCCATATCTGAGACTGGCCAATAAAAGAAAAAGATTAAGATGGGCAAAAGAACACAGACATTGGACAGAGGAAGACTGGAAAAAAGTGTTGTGGACGGATGAATCCAAGTTTGAGGTGTTTGGATCACAAAGAAGAACGTTTGTGAGACGCAGAACAAATGAAAAGATGCTGGAAGAATGCCTGACGCCATCTGTTAAGCATGGTGGAGGTAATGTGATGGTCTGGGGTTGCTTTGGTGCTGGTAAGGTGGGAGCTTTGTACAGGGTAAAAGGGATTCTGAATAAGGAAGGCTATCACTCCATTTTGCAACGCCATGCCATACCCAGTGGACAGCGCTTGATTGGAGCCAATTTCATCCTACAACAGGACAATGACCCTAAACACACCTCCAAATTGTGCAAGAACTATTTACAGCAGAAGCAGGCAGCTGGTATTCTATCGGTAATGGAGTGGCCAGCACAGTCACCAGATCTGAACCCCATTGAGCTGTTGTGGGAGCAGCTTGACCGTATGGTACGCCAGAAGTGCCCATCCAACCAATCCAACTTGTGGGAGCTGCTTCTAGAAGCGTGGGGTGCAATTTCTCCAGCTTACCTCAATAAATTAACAGCTAGAATGCCAAAGGTGTGCAATGCTGTAATTGCTGCAAAAGGAGGATTCTTTGATGAAAGCAAAGTTTGATGTAAAAACAATGTTATTTCAAATACAAATCATTATTTCTAACCTTGTCAATGTCTTGACTCTATTTTCTATTAATTTCACAACGTATGGTGGTGAATAAGTGTGACTTTTCATGGAAAACACAAAATTGTTTGGGTGACCCCAAACTTTTGAACGGTAGTGTAGGTAAGCGGGACGCCTCCCATCGAGGCAGAGTTTTTTCCGTTCTTTTTATTTTCTCGGGTTGTCGGGCGCTGTGATCGAAGATGGAGTTACATTGCGGGACACTTTTTTTTATATAAAGGACTTGTCCCAAACTGTCTCCTGTCATTTTTACAATTTTGACACTTTTTTTGGTGTGTGTGTTGGGGTACAATGTACCTGATACCCATTCACATAGGGGGGCTGAGATCTGGGGGTCCCCTTGTTAAAGGGACCTTCCAGATTCCAATAAGCCCCCTACCAGCAGACCCCCACAAACAACAAGGGTTGTGGGGATGAGACCCTTGTCCCAATCAACATGGGGACAAGGTGCTTTGGGGGGGACCACAAAGCATCCTCCCCATGTTGAGGGCCTGTGGCCCAATATGGTTCAGGAGGGGGGTGCTCTCTTGTCCCCCTCTTTTCCTGCGGCCTGCCAGGTTGCGTGCTCTGATAAGGGTCTGGTATGGATTTTGGGGGGGACCCCTCTGTCATTTTTTTTTATTTTGGCTTGGGGCTCCCCTCAAAATCCATGCCAGATCCGAAGGGCCTGGTAATGGACTGGGGGGGGGGGCATGCCATTTTTTACAATGATTTTTATCTATATTGCCGAGATCCGACAATACATTACAGCTGCGAGCAGTTTTAAATGACTTTTTTCCTTTAGAAATGTCATTTTGCTGTGGTACTGTTCTAAACACGGGAAAGATGCGTTACTTACTACAGGCATAATAAGGACACCCCCAGGCACGATATTCAAAGAAATATTTAATTTTTATTGTTTCACTTTAAGCATTCTTAAAATCACTGTTCCTGAAAAAAACTAAAACTTTTTTTGCATTAATAAATGTCGGTGTAACAAGTAATTCTGCGCTGCCTTAAAAAGGTAGCGGCTAACACAGCAAATTAGATAAATGCAATACAAAGGAATACAAATAGTGTAGCGCTTATGTGAAACTGTGGTTTGACACTAATATCAAACAAAGGGTACTAAACCTCAATAATCACTATTGAAAGTTCAAAACAACATATACAAAAACATTGTGACTGGTGATAACTGTCAAAAAAAAAAGAAGTCCAAGTGAAAAGTTGCCCAAAGTGTGCTTCAAAGTTCCATATGAAAATGTATTTAAAACTTCATGTGGAGATCACAACGGTGAGCATTGATATATGCCCCCTGGGGCAGGACCCGGGTCCCCAACCACTTTTTATGACAATAACTTGCATATAAACCTTTAAAATTAGCATTTTTGATTTTTCATGTTCGTGTCCCATAGACTTTAACGGTGTTCACGTGTTTGCACAAATTTTTTGCCTGTTCGCAAGTTCTGGTGCGAACTGAACTGGGGGTTTTCGGCTCATCCATACCTAAAAAAAACAACACCAACACATGTTAACACAACGCATATTAATGCATTCTGGCGTAAACAATCCCATATAGTCAAAGTATGTACTGTACGTCCCTGTGATGATTTCTTAAAGGGTAACAAAACCGAAGAACTAATATGTAATGTATTGCAGTGTACCTGTCCCTAGAAGTGGTGGTTGCATTCATTTTCTTTTCAGGCTAGGAACATTTTCAGCGAGTACAGAAAATACCTGTTGATCCTGACAGACATGCTGTGTTCTTGTCACTTCCTGTGTAAAATATGTGTTGGTAGGCCTCCGGACCCAGATGTGTGGAAGTAGTACTGATTCCTGTCCTTGGAAGCTTCTCTCCTTTAGCCGTTTGGCTCCTGGATATTTCCAGAGCAGTCAGTAAGTCCAAATAAGAGAATGAGAACTCAACAACTCAACGAGAGCCCAACAACCCAATGAGAGCCCAACAACTCAACGAGAGCTCAACAACTCAATGAGAGCCCAACAACCCGAGAGCCCAACAAGAGCCCAACAACCCAACAAAAGCTCAACAACACAATGAGAGCTTCACTACTCAATGAGAACCCAACAATCCAATGAGAGCTCCACTACTCAACGAGAGATCCACTACTCAACGAGAGCCCAACAACAAAATGAGAGCCCAATGAGAGCTCAACAACTAAATGAGAGCACAACAACCCAACGAGAGCCCAACAACCCAAAGAAAGCCCAACAACCCAATGAAAGCCCAACAACCCAACGAGAGCTCCACTACTCAACGAGAGCCCAACAACTCAACGAGAGCCCAACAACTCAATGAGAGCCCAACAACTCAAGATTAAGTTCAGTCTACTCGTGACTAGGGATGAGTTCAGGTTTAGTCCAAACTTGGCTTAGACCAGATCTGAAAGGAAGCTGTCACTTTCACCCACTGCCACCCAATAAATTGTGGGAATTGCCCTGGCCCGGACAGCTTCCTTCTGGGTTCGATCATAATCCAAATTTGGACCAAATTCAAGCTCTTCCCTACTGTCAGAAACCATGAATCAGACGGAGACAGAAGTACAGTTAAATCACACTTTTTTAATAATAATAAAAAAAAGGTAAACAGAGTAAACGTAGTCAAAACATAGCCAGTTCAGGAACCGGAACGGATAGTCAGACAAGCCAAAACATCAGGGAGCCAGATTACAGTGTAGAAGAACAGCAAGCAGGATCTAGAGCCAGAAGGAATGACAGCCAAGCAAGTCTTTAACAGCAACACAGGAGAGCGTCTCTAGAGATGTGACCAAGGCGAAAGCAGAAATCATCTGTACTGGACGGCTTAAGTAGGCAGGACTGGCGTGTAGGATATCATCAACAGGTGAGTCACTGTGGAGAGATAGGAGCTGGCAATTAGCCGACAGCTGAGCGGCCAGTTCAAAGAAGGAAGGGCTGAGCCAAGCCCTGACAGTACCCCCCCCCACGGGGGTACATACATGCCCCTGTCCTCCTCCGTCAAATACCCTTTTTCAAAGAAGTCACAAACTCAGGGTAACTCAAGACAACAGGTTTTTGCATCTCCCATAGAGGGTTTGCCCAGGCCAAGGCTCTCTCAGAAAGCAAAGATATCATAAAACCTACTTTGCTTCTATCCGTGGGAAACACATGGGGCAGCATCTCAAAGTATATCTCAGCCTGGTTGAGAAACCCTCTGCATTGGACTGGATCGCCCCCAAATCGCTGGGGAAGCGGAGCGGAACCAGACATACCTCTTATAGAGGTAATACTCAAGGCGGATGCCTGCACAGAGATTGAAGCAGCAGCAGGCACGGCCTGCAACATAGGTTGTACCAGAGCAGCCATAGTGGGAGATTCCAGGTGGGCCATGCGACTCAGGAGCGTTTGTAACGCCATGGCAAACTGATCCATACTGTGATCCTGCTCATCCAATCTGGAAAAAATATTACCAACAAGTTGATTGACTGCATCTTCTGAATTCATGACCAGAGTAAATGTAGTCAAAACATAGCCAGAGTTCCGGAACCGGAACGGATAGTCAAACAGGCCAAAACACCAGGGAGCCAGAGAATACCGTAGTAGAACAGCAAACGGGATCTGGAGCCAGAAGGAATGTCAACCAAGCAAGTCTTTAACAGGAACACGGGAGAACGTCTCTAGAGATGTGACCAAGGCAAAGGCAGAGATTATCTGGACTGGACGGCTCAAGTAGGTAGGACTGACAAGCAGGATATCATCAACAGGTGAGTCACTGTGGAGAGATAGTAGCTGGAAATTAGCCGACAGTTGAGCGGCCAGCTCAGAGAAGGAAGGGTTGAGCCCAGCCCTGACACCTATGCACATCAAAAGGTCAGAAAGTCTATCCAAAGCATTTCAAGGGCTCACAAAACCACCTCATCAGGTACACAGGCAACCCCTGCTGGAAAACTTAACCTTCATTTGCCATAATTACCCATCCACTGTTACCATATATCTTTGCCAGCATACAAGCCTTGATGAAGGGGGATATGTAAGCCCCTGAAACGCATTGGTTAGGCTTACTGACCTTTTTTTCTGAATAATAGAAGTGTATGGACCTGATCTTGAGTTGTGGCACTTCCTGTGAGCTGCCTTGGAAGCATGCAACAATTTTATCTTCATTCTGTAAACTACTAATCTCCCTATCCCCTATGGAATGGAGATAAAGAAAGGTAGTCAGACATGTTTGAAGTCCAACCTGGGTAACAGCCTTTGCTATTTTGCTGGTAACACTACACTCTGCTTAGGAACACTTTTGAGTCAATGTACCATTCTGTGTACAGATTAAAATGTCTTTTGCTTTTCTTGCTGTCACCAGATCAACCATGGCTCCCTCCAGAGATACCATGGCTCCCTCCACAGATGCCATGGCTCCCTCCAGAGATACCATGGCTCCCTCCACAGATGCCATGGCTCCCTCCAGAGATACCATGGCTCCCTCCACAGATGCCATGGCTCCCTCCAAAGATGCCATGGCTCCCTCCAGAGATGCCATGGCTCCCTCCAGAGATACCATGGCTACCTCCAGAGATGCCATGGCTCCCTCCAGAGATGCCATGGCTCCCTCCAGAGATACCATGGCTACCTCCAGAGATGCCATGGCTCCCTCCAGAGATGCCATGGCTCCCTCTAGAGATACCATGGCTCCCTCCAGAGATACCATGGCTCCCTCCACAGATGCCATGGCTCCCTCCAAAGATGCCATGGCTCCCTCCAGAGATGCCATGGCTCCCTCCAGAGATACCATGGCTCCCTCCAGAGATGCCATGGCTCCCTCCAGAGATGCCATGGCTCCCTCCAGAGATACCATGGCTCCCTCCAGAGATTCTGTGGAGGAGTAAGCATAGCCACCCACAAACAGGAAGTGTGTTTCTTTGCAGGGTCACCAAGTGAAAACCCTGAAAAAAATAAAACAAATGTAGCTTCCTTATCTAAGCACTGGCAAGGTGTAATACATTTTTGTTTTTGGATTTAGATACACTTTAAAGAAACAGCGACCCTTAAGGCCAAAGAAGAGACTGCAGTCTGGATTGCCGAAGGCAACTCTACCGGTAACTTTTTAGTTATGGAAATGGCCTTGGGAACAAAGCCTAAAAAAAAATACCTTTTTTTAATGGATTTAGATACATTTTAAGGAAACACAGCCCCTTATGGCAAAAGAAGAGATTGCAGTTTGTATTTCAAGAAGGCAACCCTATAGGCATGTTTACAGCTATGGAAATGGCTTTGGAATCAAAGCTTGAAAAAAAAGGAAAACTAACGTAGCTTCCTTATATAAGCACCGGTAAGCTGCAATGCAATACCTTTTAAATATTTAGATACACTTTAAGGAAACAGCGCCCCCTATGGCCAAAAGAAGAGACTGCAGGTGGTATGGCCTGAAGGTAACTCTATAGGCAACTTTTCAGCTATGGATTTGGTCTTGGAAACAAAGCCTGAAGAAAAAAAGAAAAACTAAGGTAGCTTCCTTCTCTATGCATCGGTAAGCTGAAATGTAATACCTTTTATGGATTTAGATACACTTTAAGGAAACAACGCCTCTTATGGCCAAAGAAGAGACTGCAGGTGGTATGGCCTGAAGGTAACTCTATAGGCAACTTTTCGGCTATGGATTTGGTCTTGGAAACAAAGCCTGAAGAAAAAAAGAAAAACGAAGATAGCTTCGTTCTCTATGCATCGGTAAGCTGCAATGTAATACCTTTTATGGATTTAGATACACTTTAAGGAAACAACGCCTCTTATGGCCAAAGAAGAGATTACAGGTGGGATTTCCAGAAGGTAATTCTGTAGGCAAATTTCCAGCTATGGAAATGGCCTTGGAAACAAAGCCTGAAAAAAAGGAAAACTAATGTAGCTTCCTTATCTAAGCACCAGTAAGCTGCGTTGAAATACCTTTTATGGATTGAGATACACTTTAAGGAAGCAGCGCCCCTTATGGCCAAAGGAGAGACTGCAGGTGGTAAGGCCAGAAAGCAAACCTAGAGACAATTTTTCATTTCAAGGAGATGGCCCTATGTTTATTTTCCAATTTTATTTCAATTTCTTTTTTTTATTCTGTTCTCAGTTTTGCCAAGCTGTCACTTTAGATATAGACCTCTCCTGGTGCCCCCTTGCGGCCAGCACCCGGTCCCATTATGTCAGCCTTCATGTTAGCAGTCCATAATAAAAATAAAGGAGGGTTTTGAAAAAGAAAGGTCTTTTATTTGTTCCTGGCGTTGTTAGGACTCGGCTTTTGCCTAGGCAGCGCCTCATGCATTTCCCTTCGTTTTTTTCTGGTGTCAGTTTAATTGTTCACTGTCAGGGGTACAGCTCCAGATAACAAGCTTAGCAAATGATGTCTGCCATCGCAACACATTGATTAATATTTTACATGTTATTATCCTCTGTCCATTACAACAGCAAATTAAACTATAAATCACACCTTCTGCCTATGTCATGGCATCATAAATTGTCTCCAGCTCTGTGCCTCGCTCGGCTTGCGGTGCCTTGCAAGGCCTCTCGCGCTCCAGAGAAAACAGTGTGGAGGGAAGTGCCTGTGTGCTTTAGCCTGAATTATGGACTAGTCACAAGCACAATATACATCAGGCCTTGTGAAAAATGGGGAGTTTGTTCTACTATAAAGGAGAGCGAAACGCGGCATCTGGGCCCAACTTGAGAGCCGCGAATGGCGAAACCATATGTTATCTCAAAACATCTACCGCTTGTTTTCCCGACGATTACCGCCGAGGACGCTGATGCTCTCGCTGCACGGTGCCCACTATAGGGAAAGGCTGGTGCGTCAGCAATGGCGGCAAATTGGAAGGGGAAGGGCGGGTTGGCTTGACAGTATAGGCCTCAGTAGGTAATATAGACCTATAAAGACATCAATGTAACTAAATATATATTAAAAAAAACAACAAAGTAATATTTATAAAAATTGAAACATTTTATTTCTGTAGTAATAGTATTCTGTATGAGAAATCATTTTTTTCTATTGCACACATAGATATGAGCAGAGTGAGTTCTCTGAAATTGATTCCACAGGGAAGCTACCCATTTCACCTTATGTGAAATTTGAGGATTTTAGCCACAAAATAGACCATACGGGCTGCACTGGCGACATTTCCCTGACATGAAAAAAGAACCACAGGGTTATTTTTTAAACATAGCCATGTGGTCACTATTAGACAGAATAAATTCGAAAACTCGTAAATTGGAAAATTCGTCATTTAAAAAGTTTCAAAATCCGAAAATAAGAAAGCAAATTGGAAAATTCAAAAGAATAACTAACTAATAATAACTAACTATTCAATTATAGGTATTGGAATTTCCTTTCAAATTTGGCTGTTAATTGTTAAACGAATTTATCCGAACTTACGAATTATCCGAAATAATAAATGCCGCATCTAAACAAATGGAACGGAACAAATTAATAATAAATAATAATAATAAAAAGGTTTTATTATTATTACTGTTATTTATTATTATGAATTCATTACGTTCGATTCGTTTAGATATGGCATTCATTATTCCGGATAATTTGTACCTTTGGATAAATTCGTATTCCTTACGTTCACAAGCAGGCAAATTTGAAAGGAAATTCCAATACCTATAATTTAATCGTTAGTAATAGTTATGTTATTATTAGTTATTATTTCCGATTTTCTAATTTTCGGATTTTCGAATTTCGAATTTACGAATTTTTTGAATTTACGAATTTTCTAATATTCAAATTCACGAATATTCAGAAAAATTTGTTAACTGGGTTTTCGTTAATTCGAATATTTCCAAATTAACTAATTTGTCAAAATTCGCAAAAAAATGTATTCGGAACGAAACAAATTGCACATGTCTAATCACTATGTCAGTACTGATCAGTGGCGGCCACTCCATTAGTCGCACAGGGGCGCTGCCCCACTAATCTATGCGTCTGGCCACTAATCCAGGCCCCCTGATCTACATACAAGGCGCCGGACACATGGTTTTCAATGTTTTCTTTTTCTTTTTTAAGCACATGATTAGATCCAGAGGCTATAATTGGCTTAAAAAATTGTTGGCTCGGGGCGCAGTGCACAAATCTACGGCATTTATAAATTGAAATCATATCCCCTCTCAAGCGTCTCTTCTCCAGAGAGAATAAGTTCAGTGCTCGCAACCTTTCCTCATAACTAAGATCCTCCAGACCCTTTATTAGCTTTGTTGCCCTTCTTTGTACTCGCTCCATTTCCATTACATCCGTCCTGAGGACTGGTGTCCAGAACTGGACAACATACTCCAGGTGCGGCCGGACCAGAGTCTTTTAGAGCTGGAGAATTATCGTTTTATCTCTGGAGTTGATTCTTTTTTAATGCATGCCAATATTCTGTTTGCTTTGTTAACAGCAGCTTGGCATTGCATGCCATTGCTGAGCCTGTCATCTACTAGGACCCCCAGGTCCTTTTCCATTCCCCCAGAGATTCTCCCCCCAGTGTATAGATTTCATTCATATTTTTGCCACCCAAATGCATTATTTTACCTTTTTCTACATTGAACCTCATTTGTCATGTAGTTGCCCACCCCATTCATTTGTTCAGATCTTTTTGCAAGGTTTCCACATCCTGCGGAGAAGTTATTGCCCTGCTTAGCTTAGTATCATCTGCAAATACAGAGATTAAACTGTTTACCCCATCCTCCAGGTCGTTTATGAACAAATTAAATAGGATTGGTCCCAGCACAGAACCCTGGGGTACCCCACTACCCACCCCTGACCATTCCGAGTACTCCCCATTTATCACCACCCTCTGAACTCGCCCTTGTAGCCAGTTTTCAAACCATGTACTCACCCTATGGTCCATGCCAACGGACCTTATTTTGTACAGTAAATGTTTATGGGGAACTGTGACAAATGCTTTTGCAAAATCCAGATACACCACGTCTACGGGCCTTCCTTTATCTAGATGGCAACTCACCTCCTCATAGAAGTTTAATAGATTGGTTTTGCAAGAACAATTCTTCATTAACACATGCTGATTACTGCTAATGATACCGTTCTCATTACTAAAATCTTGTATATAGTCCCTTATCAACCCCTCCAAGAGCTTGTATACTATTGATGTTAGGCTAACTGGTCTGTAATTCCCAGGGATGTATTTTGGGCCCTTTTTAAATATTGGTGCTACACTGGCTTTTCTCTAATCACCTGGTAAATCAGCCCCCATTTGTTCTACTGACATCATTATTTGGGACATTATTCCTCCCACTGACCCCAATGATGGGAACTGACATCAACAACGGGGCACCTTTTCCTCCAATGACACCAATAGTGCAGCATAATTTCTCCCACTGACACCAACAATGGTACACTCATCACTCACTGACACCAACAATAGTACACTCAGTGATGGGGCACTATTCTTTCCAATGACCTCAGTGATGGGGGGCTATTCTTTCCAATGACCTCAGTGATGGGGGGCTATTCTTGTCAATGACCCCAGTGATGGAGCACTATTCTTCTCAATGACCTCAGTGATGTCATGCTATTCTTCCCAATGACCTCAGTGATGGGGCACTATTTTTCCCACTGACCTCAGTGATGGGACACTGTTCTTCCCAATTACCTCAGTGATGGGGCACTATTCCTCCTCCTACTTACCACAGACATTATGCACATTTTTTACTCTCTGCCCAAAGGCATTGTTTACTCCCATTGAGGCTGGGGCATTTTGTACACCTACTGGCTATAGGCTGGCACCCCTAAACTCTAAAGCAGTGGTCTCCAAACTGTTGCTTAGGGGGCCAGATGCGTCCCTTTGCTTGCCTTTATCCAGCCCTAGAGGCACGATTTCTCCTTCTGACACCAACAATGGTGGCATAATTCTTGGCACTGTCACCAACAATGGAGCACTATTCCTCCCAATGATACCAATAATGGAACACTATGCCTCCCAGAAAGATGTGGCATTGTTAACTCCTACTGACACCAGGACATTTTCTACGCCCACTGGCTACAGTCTGGCCCCCCTTAAGTCTGAAGGACAGTAAACTGGCCCCTTGCTTAGAAAGTTTTGAGACCCCTGCTCCAAGAGAGTGGAAAGGAGCCATTCAGAGCCCATTGCAAAAAAAAAAAAGTGTATTTAGACTTCTGATTGACCCCAATGCATCTTGCCAAAATGGCAAAATTTTATCAAAGTGTTCAGATTTTTTCCTCCAATTTCAACAAAGCAAAAAATACACTCTCACGCATCCCTATTCACATGGAAACATAAAAATGGGACAAACCTTTTTTTAACCTCCCAAATGCCCAACACTGCTCACCCACAGGGACAGAAGTTGGGAGAATTTTAAAAATATCTAAATGAATGCTGAAAATTTTAACACCAATCAGAAATCTGAGATTAAGTCCTCTTCTGTGAAAAAAAAATAGAAAGTATATACAAAAGTAGATGTGTTGGGAGCAAAGGGTAGACAATCAAGCTGCAGGATTTTCACACAATACTTTCTTCTAATCTTATCACTAATCTTTCCTGTAACTCCACCACTAACCCTCCCTGTAACCCTAACATTAACCCTCCCTGTAATCAAAACACTAACCTTTCCTGTAACCCCAACACTAACCTTACCTTTAACCCTAACAATAACTGTTCCTGTAACCCTAACACTAACCCTCCCTGTAACCCAAACATTAACCCTTCCTGTAACCCCAACACTAACCCTTCCTCTAACCCAAACACTAACCCTCCCTGTCACCCCAACACTGGCCCTCCCTGTAACCCTAACACTAACCTTTCCTGTAACCCTGACACTAACCCTTCCTGTAACCCTAATACTAACCCTCCCTGTAACCATGACCAGGGGAGGCCCGTCCATTAAGGGCGCACG
The DNA here is from genome assembly GCA_037952835.1 of Lithobates septentrionalis. Lineage (NCBI taxonomy): Eukaryota > Metazoa > Chordata > Amphibia > Anura > Ranidae > Lithobates > Lithobates septentrionalis. The sequence continues at coordinate 243,093 of JBBDGP010000495.1, read as the reverse complement.
GGCGCCGCCCCCCCTCCATCGCCGCCTCTTCTATCCTTGCGTCCAGCCCCTTTCAGGACACCGCCGCATGGATTCCAATGCGCAGGGGCTGTTTTTTTGAAGCACCGATTAGAGCCAGAGGCTCTAATAGGCTTCAATATAGGTTGGGCTCGGGTCAGAGAGAGTGCGCTCCGATCCCACCCAGGTGTGTTACAACAGAGAATCAATATTCGCTGTTATAACACTGATCCTCCTCCCCGCCAATCAAGAAGCAGGTTTTGACACCGGTCACCCGATTGGCTGAAAGGACAGTCAATCCTATCGGACGCCGGAGGGGAGGAGCTGGAAGCCGCCATGGAGGAGAGGACTTAGAGCTTAGCCGCTGCACCACGCTGCCTGCCACCCGTCACGATGGGGTAAGTGGCAGACCGACTGCAAAAGAGTGTGGGGGGTGGGTGCCGCTTGGGGGATGGGTGGTTGTTTGCCACGCCCCCCAAAAAAAAACACCAGCCGCCACTGACCATGACACTAACCCTCCCTGTAACCATGACACTAACCCTCTTTGTAACCCTAACACTAACTCTTATTGTAACTAGTATTCACCATCTTAGTAACCTTAACAGTAACCCTTTAACCCTAACCTGTAACCTTAACCCTCTGGCAACTCTACCACTAACCCTTCCTGTAACCCCAACACTAACTCTCCATGTAAACCTCACACTAACCCTCCCTATAACCAAAACAGTAACACTCCATGTAACCCTAACACTAAGCCTTCCTGTAACTCTAACACTAACCTTCCCTGTAACTCTAACACTAACCTTCCCTGTAACACTAGTATTTACCTACCCAGTAACCTTAACACTAACCCTTTAACCCTAACCTGTAACCTTAACTCTCCTGCAACTTTACCACTAACCCTTCCTATAACCCCAACACTAACTCTCAATGTAAACCTTACACTAACCCTCCCTATAACAATAACAGTAACACTTCATGTAACCCTAACACTTTTATCTGCTTAATCCATCCTTCATATTACAATGATACAATGCTATACAATGATACAATGTTATACAATGATACAATGCTATACAATGATGCAATGCTATAGAACGATGCAGTGTTATACAGTTATGCAATGTTATACAATAATACAATGGTATATAATGATACAATGTTATACAACGATACAGTGCAACAAAACAATGCAATATTATACAATACAATGCTATACTGTGATACAATGATATACAATAGTGCAATGATGCATAATTAATGATACATTGCTATACAACAATGCAATGTTGTATACATTGATACAATACATTGAGACAATGCTATACAGTGGTACAATGTTATACAATAATAGAATGTTATATAATGATACAATGTTATATAATGATACCATGCTATAATTATAAACAGCGATGCAATGTTATACAATGATACAATGCTATACAATGGTACAATGTTATACAATAATACAATTGGGTTGATTTACTAACACTGGAGAGTGCAATATCTGGCGCAGCTGTGCATGGTAGCCAATCAGCTTCTAACTCCAGCATGTTCAATTAAGCTTTGACAATAAAAACTGGAAGCTGATTGGTTTCTTTGCAGAACTGCACCAGATTTTGCACTCCCCAGTTTTAGTCAACCCCAATGTTACACAATGATACAATGCTATAATGCTATACAATAATACAATGATATAATGCTAATGCCAACTCAGACATTCTAATAAACAATTTTTTTTAAATCCTTCAGTATTTCTGCCACAGTCAATGCGGCTTTTTGTAGAGCGGGGGAGGGAAAGAATATTTTGCATAATAACCATTCCTGACCCAAATTAACTTACACCATTTCCACACTGAGGGCATAAAACTTCCTCTAATTATCGTCTGTCATGTCAACTTTACAAAGCACAAAGGGCCACAATAATATGTTATCTATTCCGGGGTTATTGATGTCACTTCTCTTTCAATTCAATTTCCAAATTAGATTAATATCACGTGAAGATCTGTATATGTTTTCGGAGGGGGGGGGATATATTCGGATCAGTGTCAGCCGCACATTATTTCATTTCCTATATGCTGATGTCCCGATTACATATAATGACATAAGTACATGGTGTAACGGGGGAGGGGTAACGCACTGATAAACAGAGAGCGCAGTTATAAGGTACAAGGAGGTCATCAATCAATTAGAAACAACAATTTACTGCAGAGATGATCTAGAGGGAAACAGAAAAGCAGTCACAATATAAATACACAAACACACAGAAATACAATAAAAGTATCACAGACCCAGCAAGACTTCAAAATGAAGCCCCATACACATATTGTGATTTGCAATTATGGATGGAATTGCTGCAATTCTGCCCGTGATTCCAAATCGAGCAGCAGTCACTGCAAAAAAGAAAAAAAACTTTGTTTGGGTGGAATTTATTCTACATCACGATGCGATTTTGACGCCGTTTTTGCTCAACAAAATCACAGAAGTCTCAGTAAAACGCGCCCTTAAAAATTGCGTGAAGCTTGTCAACCAAAAACCATTAAAGTGAATGGGCTGCCCTATACGCCACACGTAAAATCACATGGGAATTTTGCTTTAAAAATTGCAATCAGAATGCTTGTTCTCGCCACTTGTAATGTGTAAGGGGCCTAAAGCAATCCTAAGCCCCCCCCAAATGATGCAAACGTTTGGTGTCATGCATATGCGTGGTTAGACATGGGCACTGTCAAAAAATGCGTTCGTGTTCGTTTCATTCTTTTTTTTGGGTCATTCGTTATGATCAAAATGCGTAAATTTGAAAATTCGTCAATTCGAAAATTCGTAAATTTAAAAATCCGGAAATTAGAAAATCCGGAAATTCGAAAATCCGAAAATAAGAAAGAAAATCCGAAAATTCTAAATAATAACTAACTAACTAATAATCACTAACTATTCAATTATAGGCATTGGAATTTCCTTTCAAATTTGGCTGTTAGTCAACATAATGAACACAAATTTATCCAAAGAAACAAATTATCCGAACTAACGAATGCCGCATCTAAACAGATGGAACGGAATTAATTATTATTATTATTATTATTATTATTATTATTATTAATAATAATAATAATAATAAAAAGTTTTTATTATTATTATTGTTATTTATTATTATTAATTTTTTACATTCAATTTGTTTAGATGTGGCATTCAATATTTCGGATAATTTGTAACTTCGGATAAATTCGTGTTCGTTACGTTGACTAACAGCCAAATTTGAAAGGAAGTTCCAATACCTATATTTGAATAGTTAGTGATTATTAATTAGTTAGTTATTATTTCGAATTTTCAGATTTTCTTTCTTATTTTCGGAATTTCGAATTCCCAGATTTTCGGATTTTCAAATTTCTAAATTTTCAAATTTTCAAATTTCCAAATTTTTCGAATTTCCGAATTTTAAAATTTACGAATTTAGATCTTAACGAACGACCCAAAAAACGAATGAGACCAAAACAAACACAATCGTTACGTTCACTAACAGCCAAATTTGAAAGGAGATTCCAATACCTATTATTTAATAGTTAGTAATAGTTAAGTTATTATTAGTTAGTTATCATTTCAGATTTTCCAATTTTGAATTTCCGAATTTTCTAGTTTCCGGATTTTCCAATTTCAGATTTTCGAATTTTCAGAATTTTCAAATTTACGCATTTTCAAATATTCACATTTACGAATTTTCGAATTTACGAATGTCACTCTAACGGGTTTTCGTTCATTTGAATATTTCAAAATTAACGAATTTGTCGAAATTCGTTAAAAAACGAATTCGGAACAAAACAAGTTGCACATGTCTATGCGCGGTTTACTGGCACGTTGTCACGCTACACGTAAAGGGCAGCTCATTCATTTTAATTTCCTACAAAATGACAAATGCAGAGAAGAAACTTCAGTATCTATATGAGCTTTGCGCTTTTTTTAGCTATGCTTTTTTTCCGCATGCAAATCCATGTGTCTTCCTTGCCATGTTGGGTGTTCCATTTACAATGAATGGCACTACAAGTGCGACACGAGTTTTTGCATGTTTTGTGTTTGCACGCAGCCTTGACATTTTTGTGCATGTTCACAAAATGCTAGTGTAAATGCAGCCATAGCCTTTATTTACACTATGCATATTCACGTTTTTTCACTCGTTGCTGCACTTTGCGCATAGAGCAGCTTATTCATTTCAATGGGCTGTCCTGCACACAACAAACTGGGCGTCACGTTTGCTGCGTTTAGGGTGCCATGAACCATAAAGGGCACCACAAGCGCGACACTCGTTTTTGCGCATTATGTGAGCGCACGCAAAATGTTCAGTCTTTGCACATGTTCTGGAAATGGGGTGCTATTAACAAAGAAGAGCGCCACAAGCAAGGCAAGCGTTTCTTTTTTTTTATATGTAAAGCTGTGCTAGTGTGAATTGTACGTGAGGAGGTGAGCTTATATGACCGGGGCTCGAAGTGCTTTAACCACTTAACGACCAGGACAAAACGGCACTGCGTCGCTTTAACTGACAATTGCGCGGTTGTGCGACGCTGTGGTATTTGACCACCTCTACGGTTTTTATTTTCTGCGCTATAAACAAAAAAAGACCGACAACTTTGTAAAAAAAAATACAATATTTTTTACTTTTTGCTATAATAAATAAATGCTATAATAAATATCCCCCAATTAAAAAAAAAATGAAACAAATGTCTTCATCAGTTTAGGCCGATATGGATTCTTCTACATATCTTTGGTAAAAAAAAAAAAAAAAAAACGCAATAAGCGTATATTGATTGGTTTGCACAAAAGTTATAGCGTGTACAAAATAGGGAATAGATTTATGGAATTTTTAGTATTTATTTTTTACTAGTAATGGCGGTGATCAGCGATTTTTAGCGGGACTGCGACATTGCGGTTGACAGATTGGACACTTTTGACACTTTTTTGGGACCATTGACATTTATACAGCGATCAGTGCTATAAAAATGCACTAATTACTGTATAAATGTCACTGGCAGGGAAGGAGTTAACACTAGAGGGCGATCAATGTGTTCCCTGGTAGGTGTTTCTAACTGTGGGGGAGGGGACTGACTAGAGGAGGAGAGAGATCGCTGTTCCTAATCACTAGGAACGGACGATCACTCTCTACTCCCCTGACAGAACGGGGATCTGTCTGTTTAAATTGACAGATTCCCAATCTGTCTCTCTGTGGAGTGATCGCAGCCACCAGACCCGTGCATCGGCTCCTCCACTGTGCAGCGGGCGCGCCTACTATATGTGTTTAAAGGGCCAACGTACAGCTATGGTGATTTGCGGGGGGACGAGCAGTATAATGACGGTGGCTGGTCGGCAAGTGGTTAAAGAGGCCCCTGGGGATCACATGGGTGGAGGAAGCTAGCTGGAGCCAGGAGTACAGTGTTACACCTTACCCCTGGACCCCTAGACTAAATAAGAATAAACCCTCGACCTGCAAGGGTAGATTTTGTCTAATTCCCAGGGTTCAGCTGTAAGGTTGTATTTTTATATCTAAAAATGTTAGATATTGCGGTTTACCAGTTTGTAGTTGTGGTGGCTGCAATCTATTTTCTCTGAGCCGAGGTTGTCCCGGACGAGCCCCCAACCTGTGAATGGACAGTGAAAGGAGAAGCAGCAGAGTGATGAGCTCATCTCTCTGTCTCTCCGCTTTAGCCTCCTATCGGCCTATTTTTTGAACAGACGTCTCTAGACTTATAACGTAGGTCTAGGCAACAGGTATGGGGCCACTCTTATATTTTCACTAGCTGGTGGAGCACTGGAGAAGATACAGCAAGCACTTACAGAACTGGGATTTGGGTTTTAAACACCAGTAGAATATTGTATGTAGAATATCACAGGTAAAGGCTATACCCTATGGTGTAATTCACACCCATAAAAGGAGACACAGCAAGTGGAATATTCCACTGATTGAACACTGTTTTATACACTATTACCAAATAGTGTTGTTTGGACTTTTTAGCACTGGATGTTTGTTGTGTTTATTAAGGATCACTGGATAATATTGGAGTATTTTATGAGTATTAGTATTTTTTTTTTAGAACGTTCATTTCTACTCACTTTGATGTATATATAGTATTTTTTATTGTACACATTGGTACATCACAGCAGCACAACACTCTTTATTTATAAACAGGAATACAATATTACACCTTACCCCTGGACCCCTAGCCTAAATAAGCATTAATCCTTGACTTGTAATTGTAGATTTTGTCTAATTCTAAGGGTTCAGCATTAAGATTGTAAGAGATTTTAGTAACTAGGTCTACATTTACTTATTTAAGACTACCTAAAAATGGTAAATATTGCGGTTTACCAGTCTGTAGTCATGGTGGCTGCAATCCATTTTCTCTGAGCCAAGGTTGTCCCGGACGAGCCCCCAACCTGTGACTGTACGGTGAAAGGAGAAGCAGCACAGTGAAGAGCTCATCTTTCTGTCACTCTGCTCTATTGTTCCTATCAGCTTATTTTTTGTCAGCACATAAATTACTTGGCCCCTTGTGCTGCTTCTTCTTCTCACACTCGAGCCCTGCTGTGCAGGGACTGCAAGACGATGATACCAGGTCACACTCAAGCACTTACACTGCTTGCTTTTAAATACATTTGATGACGTGTTAACCTGCTTGCTATCCCTGTACAGAAGAGCTCACACTTGAATAGGGAGAAGCAGTACAGGTTACCAGTCAATAGTGCTGCATTGCTCATGTGCTAACAAGGCAGAGAGAGGAGAGAGCAGAGTGACAGAGAGATAAACCCATCAGTTTGCTGCTTCTTCTTTCACTGTCCAGTCACAAGCTGGCAAAGGAAACCTGTAATTGTTATTTGCCTCTTTTTGCTCATGTTTTGTCACCTTGACATGCACAGCCTGGATGGAGACCACAAGCGGCTGTATTGACACACATTGCAGAGGAACCATCCGAAAACCCACCATGAGAAATGCCATGCAGCCATGTCTGGCGTGCATGTAGACATGAAGTGGCTGCAAAGTGGCAGAAGGAGCTCAGTGGCACTGAGAAGCACAAAGCATATAAAGAAGGATGGAAACAGTATTTTGTTAAAAATGACAATTGTTTGTGATACACGATGCTTTATAAAATGAAACGCCATTCAGTCCGGGTGTACATCTACTTTAATATTGCTGCAAAGAACAATGCGGGATGAAGTGCTGTTTCACGCCAGACGGGTCGCGAGGCGGCGGTGTCTTCATGCATTCCTGGATCCTGCGGAAATAATGGCATTACAGAGATGTTACATCAGAGGTCGAACGACCGTAATAACAGGAGGTGCCGGTGAATCTTCCATCATCCCCTGCGATGACATGTTACTGACATAATATTGAAGGTGAGATGGAAGCGGAATCTGTATCAGCTGAACAATTTACCTGCTGAGAGGTGACATGACCCCGGCCCATCTATAATCATAGCAGCAGGAAGCCTTTCCGCACCAATCCTTCCGTACAGATCGCCCTTCTGTAAATAAATTAGCCCCTGTGCTGCCGATTCAATGAGAAACAATGTAACCCCCGGCCAGTTCCTTTACATTGTAATGTGTGCTGCCATGTAACAATGTAACACAAAATAGATATTCAATGCTGGAAGTATGATTGAATAAAACAAGGTTTTTATTGTGCTTATTTGACATCTATCTAATCTATTTATCTTATAATGTATCTATTTATTAACAATATATCTATTTATCTGTCAATATAAGTTTTTACATCTATCTATCTATCTATCTATCTATCTATTCATTGAATATCTATCTATCTATCTATCTATCTATCTATCTATCTATCTATCTATCTATCTATCTATCTATCTATCTATCTATCTTGACCTATTTATCTAGTATCTCTATATATCAGTGTATTATATATATATATCTATCAATATACCTTTCCGTCTTTCAATTTATTTAATAATCAATTTTTATCTATTGGTCTTTTATCTATCTATGTATCTTTCTATCTCTACCTACTCATCTATTATCTCTATATATCAATGTATTACATATTTCTATCTATCTATCTATCTATCTATCTATCTATCTATCTATCTATCTATCTATCTATCTATCTATCTATCTATCTTTACCTATTCATCTATTATCTCTCTATATATCAATGTATTATATCTATCTAACTATGGTATATGTAGGGTATGTACTGTATATGAATCTATCTGTTTATCTAGCTCTATCTATTTCATCTATTATTTCTATATATCAATGTATTACATCTTTCTATCTATCTAATAGTGTATCTACTTATATTAATTATCTATCACTCTATTTATTATCTATATATTTAGCTGTCTATATCATATTTTACATTTGTTTATCTCTCTTTCTCTCTATAGAAGGTGTCTCACGTTCATGTGATGCCAAACGTTTGATGTACTAAAGAGATAAGGGATAAAGAGACTGATTATGCAAAGTATACGTACATCCTAACAAGGAACTTCTCTTATTTGCTCTTTTATGGTCTGATAAATATCCAATTGAAAGTGTTTTGTTACATCTGTTCGATAAAAGCAAAAAATACCTGTTGATCCTGCCAGAAATCGAGTGAGGTTGAAAGTTCGCGTAGTGTTGTTTCAAGTATTATTAGCTCTGCCCATTTCAACTATGTGAACTACAGAATACCCCCCCCCATGTTATGGAGAAGAGGGGGAGTTGTTCTGTAGTCCCACCATAGTTCCCGTCCTAGGGTGACAATTTATAGATACAGTGTAAATGTTTGCTCTTTGGTTTAGCTATTTTTTAAAGCATATCTAAACTGAAGAACAAAAATGTAATATATTGCACTTTACCAGTTCTTAGACGTGGCTGCATTCGTTTTTTTTTTTCACAAGGTACATTTTCTGCTTGTGGAAAAAAACTGTTGATGCTGCAAAAAAAAAAAAAAAAAAAAACCCAGTGTCCTGTGTAACTTCCTGATTTTTTTCTTAGCTAAGTGAATGAGGTGAAGCTCTGTTGACTTCCATCATCCATTCACGTGCAAGCAAAATGACAATTGTTTTCTTTTCGTTGCATGTCATTGGGTATACTTTGCAAACTGAGTTTTCAATATTCACTAAGCTAAGGGGTAATTCCCTTGCAAAGTGAACAGCCTATTTACTTTTAGTAAATAAACCCCATAATGTCATTTAGTGAGGATTTACATCAACTTTAATATTACTCTTATTATTATTATTGCTCTATTTTAATTAATAAATGTAATATATCTATCTATCTATATATAGATAAATATATATCTCTCTCTAGAGAGAGAGAGAGAGAGAGAGAGAGAGAGAGATCTATATATCTATATAGATATATATAGATATCTATATAGATATCTATATATATCTATATATAGATATATATATATAGATATATATCTATATATATATTTATATATACATATATAAATACACATTTTTTTATTAGTAGTAATAATGATAATAGTAATAATAAAATTGATTATTACTATTTTACAGGATTTCTATAATAAATAGAATCTATATATTACATATATATATATATATATATATATAGATATATATATATATATATATATATATATATATATATATCTATATATATCTATATATATATATATATATATATATCTATATATATATATATATATATATATATATATATATATATATATATAAATATATATATATATAGATATATATATATAGATATATATATATAGATATAGATCTATATATTTATATATATATAGATCTATATATTTATATATATAATTATTAATATTTATTATTATATAATAAATAATTTAAATTTAGATTCTATTTATTTAAAAAATCCCATAAAATTGTAATAATAATCCACTTCATTATTATTATTATTATCATTATTACTACTAATAAAAAAATGTGCATTTATATATATGTAGATAGATAGATATCTATCTATATATCTATAGATGGATATCTAGATATAGATATCTATATATAAATATATGATTATCTCTCTCTCTCTCTCTCTTCTCTCTCTCTCTCTCTCTCTCTCTCTCTCTCTCTCTCTCTCTCTCTATAGAGAGAGAGAGAGAGAGAGAGAGAGATCTATATATATAATTTTTGAATAATATAATAAATAATTTAGGTTCCATTTATTATAATAAATAAAACAATATATTATTTAATATATTTGTAAAATAATTTGCATTGCTATTTTAATCATTTTTATATACAATTCATTTTATTTTATTATTGCCATTGTTTCTTTAATGGGCTAAAAAAATACATGAAACGGCATTTGTAACGCTAGAAATATTTGTACTGATGACATCAAAAACACATTAAGCCAAAATTAGGGTTGATCAGGTCCTAAATCTATTAAACACACAATAAGTTATTCCAAACGACCCAATGAAAATGGATCTCGAAAATAAACTAAAACAAATAGATAAAGTAAGGCGGGAAAGGTGATTTTGCCGGCTCATATACATTTTAATCATGTGTTAAATTACCTGAAAACAGGGGGATTGGGCAATTAAGTGCCATATTTTACAACCCTAATCAGTAGCTGCCAATAATGGGAAGAATTAGCATGTATTTAGATTAAGACTGTTGAAATGGCCTTAGCCCATCCCGCAACCTGTCAAACGGTAGCAGAGATAAAACGCCTGATTTTTTATTTTTTTTTTATCCCTAACATTGCTCCACAAGAGACGTACCTGTCACTATTTCTCATGTCTGGCTTTCTAAGCCTTTGCAAGGCCCGGGGCGAGCTCTACAACATTTCAGTGTTGTTTATTGATTTTTGACCTAGTGCTTAATAGTTTTTCCCAGTCCCCCTGAATGGCTTTTGTAAGCAATAGGGTTTGTACATCTCGGCGATCAATACCTTTTATATTTACAATAAAATTGAAAATGCTTCTGTTTGGGGGGGAGAGGGGGCGGGGGGGGGGGGGTCTCGGGCCTTCATTTGTCATTCTTCGGCTAGGGAAAACTATGTCATTACCTGAATTAAAACATTTATTTCTGATTAAGAGAGTGTCCTATCTCATTAATTTTTCCCTTTCCAATAGAAAGGGAATAGAATACTATTGATTTTTGCACTTTTACACATCTCTACTGCAAGGAAGATAATTGAGAAGTTAGCCAGAATAGATGAAGTTTCAAGTCTAGCGGTCCAGCCAATACCTTCCAAATTCAAGGTGTTTTTATGAAGCTAGATTTTAATTTGTTGGCAAGCTGAACCGCTGGGAGTTCTTCGGCCGAGTAGATTGGATTAAGAGTACAATCTCCTTTGAAGCATATCTTGGTGAATGCTGAAGGGGGGCTATGCTCCCCTTGGAGAGCCACGGGGCCCTTGTTAGATTTGTACTAAGACAGCTTCTAAATTGCCCTCCTTCAAACTCAGACGGAGCTTAGGAAGGGGGGATTAGTAGACAAAAAAAAGGCCTATTAACTTAACTTTCCCCCCGCTCTTCATTGTGGTAAAAAAAAAAAAAGAACTAACTCAGCTTGAACTAGACCTTCGCACTGTCCAACTTAATTGATTTCACTTTATTAGAATAATGAGATTAAACGTAAGCCTCATTAATAGGAGCAGTCTTTTCTGAAATGCGTGTGACACGTCTTCAGGGTTTAATATGATATTATCGGAGGAAGATGACACTTGGAGTAATTTTTTTTTAAATTGTAACGCTAAGAAACACCAGCTTGTATTAGCTGAATATAATTGAACTCGACCAAAAAAAAAAAATAAGTAGAACTTTTCCTATCCAGGGCAATGCTTTGACTTCCTGGGAAAGTTTGAAATAATTAAATAAATATTGAAAAGTTTAAAATAAATAAATAAAAAGAATTACTCATGTTCTTTTTTTTACTATTGTGTAATGTTACATATTAACTTTATTATTAAATTAATATTATTTTTATTAATCCTATTTTTTTTTTTTTAAATTGTTAAGGTATACCACCATAACATCTCTCGAGCCTCGTACACACGATCGGATTGTTGGCCAACAAAACTGTGGAAATGTACTAGGCGTACTACGTGTTTTTTCAGCTATCATGCATCAATTATATACCGTATTTAAAGGCGTATAACACGCACAAGTGTATAACACGCAAATTTATTTTAAGAGGGAAGTTTCTGTTAAAAAGCCTTAACTTTTAAATAAGGAACTTTGAAGCAAAATAAGGGTCAGTTCCCATCAGCAGCCTCACCATTGCCATCAATGCAGCCTGATCAATGCCTATCTGCAGCCTCACAAGTGCCATCAATGCAGCCTCAGCAGTCCACATCAATGCAGCCCCACAAGTGCCATCAATGCAGCCCCACAAGTGCCATCAATGCAGCCTCATCAGTCCACATCAATGCAGCCTCATAAGTGCCATCAATGCAGCCTCATCAGTCCACATCAATGCAGCCCCACAAGTGCCATCAATGCAGCCTCATCAGTCCACATCAATGCAGCCTCACAAGTGCCATCAATGCAGCCTCAGCAGTCCACATCAATGCAGCCTCACCATTGCCATCAATGCAGCGGCCTCACCATTGCCATCAATGCAGCGGCCTCACCATTGCCATCAATGCAGCCTGATCAATGCCCATCTGCAGCCTAGAGAGGACAGGGAGGGGGGCTGGATGAGCGTCGACAGATTACATACAGTGAGAATCTCCTATGATAGACAGAACAGTGGTCCAATGATGGCCCAGTAGACGGGACTTCTATTACAGAGGCTGCTAAGTAAACAGGAGATTCTCACTGTATGTAATCTGATGGCGCTCGTCCCGCCCCCCTCCCTGTCCCCTCCGAGGCAGCTAAAATGGAAGTATTGGCGTATAACACGCACACGCTATTTACATCCAATTTTCAGGGTGAAAAAGTGCGTGTTATACGCCAATAAATACAGTAGTTGACTTAAATATATATATTTATGTGTATACTTAACTATATGTTTCCAACCTACACTGCCTCTTGTTCTCCTGAAGAACCGAACAGACTGCCTGGCTACCGAATATTGGAACGTCCTATTTAAAATTTTCCAAGAATAACTATTTTGTACTATATTGATATGTCTAAGTGTCTAGGAGGCAATAGGCATTGACATGTTTTTTGTGCATTTAAACAACACCTTTGTGGTATAAAGACTAATGGAGAGTCACTGTTTTTTTTAATGACTATTTATGCCTCAAGTTGTAGTAAAGACTTAAATGTATTTTATGTGAAAATTTGTGTAGCGTGCATTTATTGGCACCTAAAAAGTCACAATCCCTTTTGAAGTATGTGTTTAGTATACAAGTAACTTTTTTTGGGGGGGATGTGGTTCCCAATGACCACTACCTGAAGCACTAAGTTCTATTTCATGTGAGAATTTGTTGAGCATGCATTTATTGGCATCCAAAAAGTTCCAGCCCTTTTGGGGGATGTACTTAGCATATTTATTTTTATTTTTATTCTTTGCACAATCTATTTAAATATTTTGGCATGGTAAAAACGTTTTCAAATTATTAGATACATAATTATAACAATAAAAAAAATGTAAAATCAGTGCATTATAACAGACTGAATTAATTAATTTTTTATTATTTTTTTGTGTAAGGTTATTATTTCTTTTTTTTTTTTGTGTAAAGTTATTTTTTATTTTTTTTTTTGTGCAAGGTTATTATTATTATTTATTTTTTGTGATATTAGCCATTTTTAACTAAAGCGTGTTCAGACATTTTTTAAGTAAAGCGTGTTTATATAATTTATGACGTTATTATCAAGTTTGTTTGTTCTTTAAATGTAGCCATTATTTTCCCAAATGATTATAATTGATTAAGAACTAATTTTGTAATCAAGCAATGGTTTGCCTTGAGAAGCCATATGTGAGAGGCACTGTATCAAATAATGTTGTGAACAGATTTTGGAATATATATGCCATGAGATATTTGAATGCTTTTAAACATCCTATCTGTTCTCTCTGTGGTATGTTACCTTTGTTTTTGTATAATCCAATAAAAAAAAAATAATAATAATAATTGTAATTTAAGGTAAAGATTTGTGATGTTATATATACTTTTGTTGTGAAGTAGAACAGCTGATTGTATTCTGAGCACACTGAGTGTGAAATTTAATAGTGCACTAAAGAGATGTTGATTGGATGCCCTCTATGTAACCTATTCATATATAGACATGGCCTCTATCTAACCTTCCTCTATATGGCGTGAAATGATATGGTATATGCATATTGATACACACCTGCTTAGATAACACAATAACCATTATAGAATAATAAATGCAAGCATTAAATTATATTGTCATTTTGTGTCATTGGTTACTTCTGTATGACCTATTAAAATAGAAAAACAAAACAAAAAAAAATTGAAATGCTTTGGAAATTCCGTTTTGTTGCCAACAAAGATCTTTAATTCAATAAACTGAAAGATCTAACATCCTGGTACAGAAAATGACTAATCAGACTTTCTTTAACCAACTTTATTGGCTGAATCCAAACGCTGCCAATCGTTTTTGCTAGGAAATGAGTAATATAGTTTATGCTGTGGCTTATACAGGTGCATCTTATAAATTTAGAATATCGTCAAAAAGTTAATTTATTTCAGTATTTTAATTCAAAAAGTGAAACTTATATAGTTTATATAGATGCGTTACACACAGAGTGATATATTTCAAGCATTTCTTTCTTTTAATTTAAATGGTTATGGCTTGCAGCTAGTGAAAACCAAAAATTCAGTATTTTAGAAAATCAGTATATTACATAAGACCAATAAAAAAGGATTTTTAATACAGAAATGTTGGCTTACTGAAAAGTATGTCCATGTACAGTGTAGTATGCACTCAGTACTTGGTTGGGGCTCCTTTTGCATGAATTACGGCATCAATGCAGCGTGGCATGGAGGCGATCAGCCTGTGGCACTGCTGAGGTGTTATGGAAGCCCAGGTTGCTTTGATATCGGCCTTCAGCTTCTCTGCATTGTTGGGTCTGGTGTCTCTCATCTTCCTCTTGACAATAGCCCACAGATTCTCTATCGGGTTTAGGTCAGGCAGGTTTGCTGGCCAATCAAGCACAGTGATACCATGATCAATAAACCAGGTATTGGTACTTTTGGCAGTGTGGGCAAAAGTACCAATATGGGTCGGAGCAGCAGCGAATCTAGGATTGGAGTCGGTCATTAGGGTAGAGTAATATTTGGAAACCAATTTAGCTGTGTCTGTGTTCTTTTCAATAATGTTTCCAATGGAGATACAAGCATTTGAGAGGAAGTGGAGCCACATTGGACTCTAATGCCCCGTACACACGATCGGACTTTCCGACAACAAAACCGCGGATTTGGCTCCAACTTGTCTTGCATACACACGGTCACACAAATGTTGGCCAACAATTATGAACGTAGTGACGTATAAGACGTAGGTGATGTCTCCATTACGAACGCTAGTTTTACAAGACCGAGCGCTTCCGGCTTGTACTTGATTCCGAGCGTGCGTGAACTTTTGTGCGACGGACTTGTGTACACACAATTGGAATGTCCGACAACAAAGTTTTGTTGGCGGAATATTTGAGAACCTGCTAGCCAACATTTGTTGGCGGAAAGTCCGCCAACAAATGTTCGATGGAGCGTACACACGGTCGGACTTTCAGCCAACAAGCTCACTTCCAACATTTCCCGTCGGAAAGTCCGATCGTGTGTACGCGGCATAAGACCATGTCGAAGTTGGAGATAAAAGAATAAAAATGAGGGAGGAAGGTCAAAGTCAGCTCTCAACTGAGCAAGCGTTCTGGCTTATATTTGCTGTTATACAGTTGCAATAAAAAGTATGTGAACCCTTTTGGAATGATATGGATTTCGGCACAAATTGGTCATAAAATGTGATCTGATCTTCATCTAAGTCACAACAATAGACAATCACAGTCTGCTTAAACTAATAACACACAAAGAATTAAATGTTACCATGTTTTTATTGAACACACCATGTAAACATTTACAGTGCAGGTGGAAAAAGTATGTGAACCCTCAGATTTAATAACTGGTTGAACCTCCTTTGGCAGCAATAACTTCAACCAAACGTTTCCTGTAGTTGCAGATCAGACGTGCACAACGGTCAGGAGTAATTATTGACCATTCCTCTTTACAGAACTGTTTCAGTTCAGCAATATTCTTGGGATGTCTGGTGTGAATCGCTTTCTTGAGGTCATGCCACAGCATCTCAATCGGGTTGAGGTCCGGACTCTGACTGGGTCACTCCAGAAGGCGTATTTTCTTCTGTTTAAGCCATTCTGATGTTGATTTACTTCTATGCTTTGGGTCGTTGTCCTGTTGCAACACCCATCTTCTGTTGAGCTTCAGCTGGTGGACAGATGGCCTTAAGTTCTCCTGCTTGTAACGCTATCACTAAACCTCCTTTTAACCCTATAAATAACCCTACTTGTAAACCCCAACAATAACCCTCACTGTAGCCAACAAACCCACATTCCGTGTAATACTAGCCCTCCTTGTAACTGTACAACTAACCCATGTCATAAACTTAACACTAGCCCTCCTTGTAAACATAACACTAACCCTTCCTGTAACCCCAACAGTAACAAACCCTGTAACTCTAGCACTAACCCTCCCTGTAAACTGAACACTAATCTTCCTTGTAACCCTGATACCAGCCTTTCTCAACCTTTTCAACACAGAGGAACGCCTGAAATAACTTTGCGGTCTCAGGGAACCCCTGTTAAAAATTACTATATCTACTATTCATGGTACATTAGTGTGATGGTCAGTGGGAAGAATGCTCCTTACAATTGTGGACATTGGAAAGAATTACCCCCTTACCGATAGCCAAAAATGATCAATTTATCTGAGAGGCAGAAATCGCTCATTGCTCATGGAACCCCTAGCAATCTTTGAAGGAACCCTAGGGTTCCATGTAACCCTCGTTGAGAGACCCCGCCTTACACTAACTATCCAGGCAACAATAACCCTCACACTAACCTTTCTTGTAACCATAGTTTTCCCTTATGGAAATATAACCCCTTTTTGCATGTCAATTTCTTCTACACCAAAACTGAACTTAGCCTTTCCTGTGCCATCAGATACCAATATACCAATGCCAAAGTCTTCTGTTTACATGGAGGCTTTAAACCACATGAGTAAAAAATGTCCATTGTCAGAACCCCTGGTGGAGTTAAAGTGTTTCCCAACCCCTGTCACTGACGCTTTGCATGTGTACAGTTTGGTCTGCAGAAAATTGAAGGCATGTGTTATAGCAGGGGTCTCCAAAACTTTTTAAACAAAGGGCCAGTCTACTGTCCTTTAGGCTGGGTTCACACCTATGCGAATTGGAATGCGGATTTTTCCCCCATCCAATTCGGATAGCAGGAGAATATGACTGACTGTAAGTTTTACAAGGTGTACTATTTTGGTAGGCAAGTGCTGAATTGTTTTTTTAATTTGCAGTGCTTCCGGGCAGCAGGGTAGCTAAGGGGTTAGCACTTCTAGCTAGCAGCACTTGGGTTGTCAGTTCAAATCCCAACCATAATACTACAGTACTTGCACAGAGTTTGCATGTTCTCCTTGTTCCTGTGTGGGCTTCCTCCCACACCCCAAAGACATGCTGGTTGGTAAATTGGCCCTAATATGTGTATGTATAAACGTGAGTTAAGCCTGGTACACACTATGAGTTCTGGTTGGAGCCGCTCTACTAACAATATGAAGTTAGTGCAGCGATCTACCCCACTGAGCTGTTGTGTCCCCGCTAGAACACTCTGGTCAGCGCCATACACACGGGCCGAATGGCAGACTTTTTTTTTTTAACCTGCCAATGTCTCCTGACATTCGTCCCATGTATATGGAGCTTTAGGGACCTTAGATTGTAAGCTGCTTGAGGACAGGGACTGATGTGAATGTCTAAAAAAATATGTAAAGTGCTGCACAAATTGACAGTGCTATATAAGTAGCTGTAATAAATAATATTGCCTTGAGAGAGGGAAAAGGTGTTTTTATGGTTCTTTTTTGTTTCCAGTTTAGTGACTGGTTGTCTCGTACCTGGTAGAGGCCAAGTTGATGAGAGTAGACCTCTCGTAGTCCACCTGGAATTGCTGACCG
>JBBDGP010000495.1:200000-220000 GCA_037952835.1 Lithobates septentrionalis | reverse complement strand
ACATTGTACCATTAGAACACTGGAGTGATAGTTGCTGGAAATGGGCCTCTATACACCTATGTAGATATTGCACCAAAAACTAGACATTTGCAGTTAGAATAGTCATTTACCACATTAGCAATGTATAGAGTATATTTGTTTAAAGTTAGGACTAGTTTAAAGTTAGCTTCATTTAAAAGTACAGTGCTTTTCCTTCAAAAATAAGGACATTTCAATGTGACCCCAAACTTTTGAACGGTAGTGTATATATATATATATATATATATATATATATATATATATACACAGTATCTCACAAAAGTGAGTACACCCCTCACATTTTTGTAAATATTTTCTTCTATCTTTTCATGTGACAACACTGAAGAAATGACACTTTGCTACAATGTAAAGTAGTGAGTGTACAGCTGGTATAACAGTGTAAATTTGCTGTCCCCTCAAAATAACTCAACACACAGCCATTAATGTCTAAACCGCTGGCAACAAAAGTGAGTACACCCCTAAGTGAAAATGTTCAAATTGGACCCAAAGTGTCAATATTTTATGTGGCCACCATTATTTTCCAGCACTGCCTTAACCCTCTTGGGCATGGAGTTCACCAGAGCTTCACAGGTTGCCACAAGTCCTCTTCCCCTCCTCCATGATGACATCACAGAGCTGGTGGATGTTAGAGACCTTGCTCTCCTCCACCTTCCATTTGAGGATGTCCCACAGATGCTCAATAGAGTTTAGGTCTGGAGACATTTTTGGCCAGTACATCACATTTACCCTCAGCTTCTTTAGCAAGTCAGTGGTCATCCTGGAGGTGTGTTTGGGGTCATTATCATGTTGGAATACTGCCCTGCGGCCCAGTCTCTGAAGGGAGGGGATCATGCTCTGCTTCAGTATGTCACAGTACATGTTGGCATTCATGGTTCCCTCAATGATCTGTAGCCCCCCAGTGCCGGCAGCACTCATGCAGCCCCAGACCATGACACTCCCACCACCATGCTTTACTATAGGCAAGACACACTTGTCTTTGTACTCCTCACCTGGTTGCCGCCACACACGCTTGTCACCATCTGAACAAAATATCTTGATCTCATCAGACCACAGGACATGGTTCCAGTAATCCATGTCCTTAGTCTGCTTGTCTTCAGCAAACTGTTTGCGGCTTTCTTGTGTATCATCTTTAGAAGAGGCTTCCTTCTGGGACGACAGCCATGCAGACCAATTTGATGCAGTGTGCGGTGTATGGTCTGAGCACTGACAGGCTGACCCCCCCACCCCTTCAACCTCTGCAGCAATGCTGGCAGCATTCATACGTCTATTTCCCAAAGACAACCTCAGGATATGACGCGGAGCACATGCACTCAACTTCTTTTGTCCACCATGGCGAGGCCTGTTCTGAGTGGAACCTGTCCTGTTAAACCGGTGTATGGTCTTGGCCACCATGCTGCAGCCCAGTATCAGGGTCTTGCCAATCTTCTTATAGCCTCAGGTCAGCTTCATGTAGAGCAACAATTCTTTTTTGGTTGAACTTCCAGTGACCAGTATGAGAGACTGAGAGCGATAACACCAAATTTAACACACCTTCTCCCAATTCACACCTGAGACCTTGTAACACTAAATGAGTCACAGGACAGCAGGGAGGGAAAATGGCTAATTGGGCCCAAGTTGGACATTTTCACTTAGGCGTGTACTCACTTTTGTTGCCAGCGGTTTAGACATTAATGGCTGTGTGTTGAGTTATTTTGAGGGGACGGCAAATTTACAGTGTTATACAAGCTGTACACTCACTACTTTACATTGTAGCAAAGTGTCATTTCTTCAGTGTTGTCACATGAAAAGATATAATAAAATATTTACAAAAATGTGAGGGGTGTACTCACTTTTGTGAGATACTAACTATATATATATATATATATATATATATATATATATATATATATATATATATATATATATATTAATTGTGGTACTGAGGTGACATTTACCTGAAAGCAATTTTTGATTTTTTTTTTTAAATATTATTATTAATTATGAGATTCGAGAGTAGTGAAGTACAATCACTGTGCAACACTAGTAAGCAGAAAGTAAAGCCCAAATATATAATGAACAAATATAGCTGCACCCATGTACATATAAATAATTACAAACAAACTACAAAGAAAGAGAGTTGTTTTTTTTTAACACATTAACAACCAGCAATCTTGAAAAAGATCACATACAGCAGGTGGATCATTTTTACTTACGGTATATTAAAAAAAAAGCAAAAAGGCTAAAGATTCACTTTGATTAATTTACTGTTTTTTTTTCTATCTATACATTGTATTCACAACCTGCTTTTTGTCTATTTATACACAACCCCCTTTTTTTTTTTTCAAGCAAAAAAAATAAATAAATCATGAGACACAAATTAATAGTAGATGGCATTTGATTGTTTTTAAACATTAAAAAATAAACTTCTATGATGAGGGATAAATAGATTTGCTGCATCACAGTAAGAATAATTTAGAAGAAGAATTTATTTTGCGTTAATCTCATCCAGCATTCGACTACTAAAAAAAAAATATATATATATATTTTTTTTTGAGCATAAGGAGACAGACTCTAAATAAGACACTGTTTTTCTTACTTTTCAATGTAGATTGTACTCCCCTTGTCTCTTTTGTATTCTGTCCATTTGCCCTAGTTGTCATTATTCCGTGTTCATCGACAGAAGACTTATAGTTGGCAAAAACCTATCAGGTAGGCTGGACAGCAGATAATTGAGGTGATGATCAGAGCTTGCAAAAAGACAATTGATAGTGAAAGTGTCAGAGGCATTACCTAACAAGATCTGTACCCTTTGTATCTCGAAGCCTTGTCTGGAGATGGACAGAATATGGAATAACAGGGACAGCTAACGCGTATCGATAGATGGAATTACATGGCACAATACTTCCTACACCGGCTGTATGATGAATATATTTTTTGACACAGCTGCAAGTTATTAAATAGACTGGTGAACTCTAAAGAAATGGTCCTGACCTTCCAAAGATTTTTACCACTCAAGGATATTTAGCCCTACGGAATAGGGGCAAAACACTTTCATTCTAATAGTATTTGAAATGTTGCTGGAAAAAAAAAAAGCATGCATTCTAAATTCTTTCAAAAATGCCAAGTTCTTGCCATAAATTTGTAAAGGCAGTTGGACATCTTTTTCCCGTAAATGTTTTGTGCAACAATATTTGATGCTGATATTTGATTGATTTTTACAGTTATAAATAGTTTTTACATTGAATGTTGTACCCATTTCAAGTTCAGGATATCTTCAGTTTGATTAATAGGAGAAGCGTAAAATATTTTTAAAATTTATTTTATTATTTTTAATGTAGGTACGGCTCTCATGTAAAATAAAAAACATGAAAATGAAATTTGAAAATGATAAATTTGAGATTTTTTAAAATTGGTCTTATTTCCATGGCCGTCTTAATGAATGGGCACCCCTGGGCAATCATACCTGCCAACTATCCCGGATTTGCTGGGATAGTCATGCTTTTTACTAAGCTGTCCCAGGATGGCAGTGTCACAGGCAGCATCCCGGAACCTGTACTGTGCCTTTCTGCCTCCCCCTGTACTGTGCTTTCCTGACCTTCCCTGTACTGTGTCTTTCTGCCTCCCCCCCCCTATACTGTGTCTTTCTGCTGCCCCCCTGTACTGTGCCTTTCTGCCTCCTCCCTGTACTGTGTCTTTCTGCCTCCCCCCTGTACTGTGTCTCTCTGCCTCCTCCCTGTACTGTGCTTTTCTGCCTCCCCCCTGCACTGTGTCTTTCTGCCTCCTCCCTGTACTGTGTCTTTCTGTCTCCCCCCGTACTGTGTCTTTCTGCCTCCCCCCTGTACTGTGCCTTTCTGCCTCCTCCTGTACTGTGTCTTTCTGCCTCCCCCCTGTACTGTGCCTTTCTGCCTCCCCCCTGTACTGTGCCTTCCTGCCTCCTCCCTGTACTGTGCCTTTCTGCCGCCCCCCTGTACTGTGCCTTCCTGCCTCCCCCCTGTACTGTGCCTTTCTGCCTCCTCCTGTACTGTGCCTTTCTGCCTCCCCCTGTACTGTGCCTTTCTGCCTCCCCCCTGTACTGTGCCTTTCTGCCTCCCCCCTGTACTGTGCCTTTTTGCCTCCCCCCTGTACTGTGCCTTTCTGCCTCCCCCCTGTACTGTGCCTTTCTGCCCCCCCTCTGTACTGTGCCTTTCTGCCTCCCCCTGTACTGTGCCTTTCTGCCTCCCCCTGTACTGTGCCTTTCTGCCTCCCCCTGTACTGTGCCTTTCTGCCTCCCCCTGTACTGTGCCTTTCTGCCTCCCCCTGTACTGTGCCTTTCTGCCTCCCCCTGTACTGTGCCTTTCTGCCTCCCCCTGTACTGTGCCTTTCTGCCTCCCCCCTGTACTGTGCCTTTCTGCCGCCCCCTCTGTACTGTGCCTTTCTGCCTCCCCCCTGTACTGTGCCTTTCTGCCTCCCCCCTGTACTGTGCCTTTCTGCCGCCCCCCCTGTACTGTGCCTTTCTGCCTCCCCCTGTACTGTGCCTTTCTGCCGCGCCCCCTGTACTGTGCCTTTCTGCCTCCCCCCTGTACTGTGCCTTTCTGCCCCCCCCTGCACTGTGCCTTTCTGCCCCCCCCCTGTACTGTGCCTTTCTGCCGCCCCCCCCCCCCTGTACTGTGCCTTTGTGTCTCCCCCCTGTACTGTGCCTTTCTGCCTCCCCCCTGTACTGTGCCTTTCTGCCTCCCCCCTGTACTGTGCCTTTCTGCCTCCCCCCTGTACTGTGCCTTTCTGCCCCCCCTGTACTATGCCTTTCTGCCTCCCCCCTGTACTGTGCCTTTCTGCCTCCCCCCTGTACTGTGCCTTTCTGTCCCCCCGTACTGTGCCTTTCTGCCCCCCCCCCCGTACTGTGCCTTTCTGCCTCCCCCTGTACTGTGCCTTTCTGCTGCCCCCCTGTACTGTGCCCTTCTGCCACCCCCCCCTGTACTGTGCCTTTCTGCCTCCCCCTGTACTGTGCCTTTCTGCCTCCCCCTGTACTGTGCCTTTCTGCCTCCCCCCTGTACTGTGCCTTTCTGCCACCCCCCCCTGTACTGTGCCTTTCTGCCCCCCCCCCCTGTACTGTGCCTTTCTGCCACCCTCCCTGTACTGTGCCTTCCTGCCTCCCCCCTGTACTGTGCCTTTCTGCCTCCTCCTGTACTGTGCCTTTCTGCCTCCCCCTGTACTGTGCCTTTCTGCCTCCCCCCTGTACTGTGCCTTTCTGCCTCCCCCCTGTACTGTGCCTTTCTGCCTCCCCCCTGTACTGTGCCTTTCTGCCGCCCCCTCTGTACTGTGCCTTTCTGCCTCCCCCTGTACTGTGTCTTTCTGCCTCCCCCTGTACTGTGCCTTTCTGCCTCCCCCTGTACTGTGCCTTTCTGCCTCCCCCCTGTACTGTGCCTTTCTGCCGCCCCCTCTGTACTGTGCCTTTCTGCCTCCCCCCTGTACTGTGCCTTTCTGCCTCCCCCTGTACTGTGCCTTTCTGCCGCCCCCCCCTGTACTGTGCCTTTCTGCCTCCCCCCTGTACTGTGCCTTTCTGCCGCCCCCCTGTACTGTGCCTTTCTGCCTCCCCCCTGTACTGTGCCTTTCTGCCCCCCCCCTGCACTGTGCCTTTCTGCCCCCCCCCTGTACTGTGCCTTTCTGCCGCCCCCCCCTGTACTGTGCCTTTCTGTCTCCCCCCTGTACTGTGCCTTTCTGCCTCCCCCCTGTACTGTGCCTTTCTGCCTCCCCCCTGTACTGTGCCTTTCTGCCCCCCCTGTACTATGCCTTTCTGCCTCCCCCCTGTACTGTGCCTTTCTGCCTCCCCCCTGTACTGTGCCTTTCTGTCCCTCCGTACTGTGCCTTTCTGCCCCCCCCCTGTACTGTGCCTTTCTGCCTCCCCCTGTACTGTGCCTTTCTGCTGCCCCCCTGTACTGTGCCTTTCTGCCTCCCCCTGTACTGTGTCTTTCTGCCTCCCCCTGTACTGTGCCCTTCTGCCACCCCCCCCTGTACTGTGCCTTTCTGCCTCCCCCCTGTACTGTGCCTTTCTGCCTCCCCCTGTACTGTGCCTTTCTGCCTCCCCCCTGTACTGTGCCTTTCTGCCACCCCCCCCCCCCCCCGTACTGTGCCTTTCTGCCCCCCCCCCCGTACTGTGCCTTTCTGCCACCTTCCCTGTACTGTGCCTTTCTGCCTCCACCCTGTACTGTGCCTTTCTGCCTTCCTCCTGTACTGTGTCTTTCTGCTTCCTCCCTGTACTGGGCCCAATATGTTGATTATTCTTTGATTTATGGCATGTTTTCTTATTGTTTAAGATATTTTTTTTTCTTTCAGCAGCTTAGTAGATGCCCCTATTTATTTTTAGTGGTGATGCAGAGTTCATTTTGTTGTCAAATTTCGATTTTGTTTCAGTCATAGTCTTTTGACTAAAATGCCATTTTAGTTTTAATCATATTTTAGTCTTTCTGCCTCCCCCTGTACTGTGCCCTTCTGCCCCCCCCCCCCTGTACTGTGCCTTTCTGCCTCCCCCCATACTGTGCCTTTCTGCCTCCCCCTGTACTGTGTCTTTCTGCCTCCCCCCATACTGTGCCTTTCTGCCTCCCCCTGTACTGTGTCTTTCTGCCTCCCCCTGTACTGTGCCTTTCTGCCACCCCCCTGTACTGTGTCTTTCTGCCTCCCCCCTGTACTGTGTCTTTCTGCCTCCCCCCTGTACTGTGTCTTTCTGCCTCCCCCCTGTACTGTGTCTTTCTGCCTCCCCCTGTACTGTGTCTTTCTGCCTCCTCCCTGTACAGTGTCTTTCTGCCTCCCCCTATACTGTGCCTTTCTTCCTCCCCCTATACTGTGCCTTTCTGTCTCCACCCTGTACTGTGCCTTTCTGCCACCTCCCCTGTATTGTGTCTTTCTGCCTCCCCCCTGTACTGTGCCTTTCTGCCTCCCCCCTGTACTGTGCCTTTCTGTCCCCCCGTACTGTGCCTTTCTGCCCCCCCCCTGTACTGTGCCTTTCTGCCTCCCCCTGTACTGTGCCTTTCTGCTGCCCCCCCTGTACTGTGCCTTTCTGCCTCCCCCCTTTACTGTGTCTTTCTGCCTCCCCCTGTACTGTGCCCTTCTGCCTCCCCCCTGTACTGTGCCTTTCTGCCCCCCCCTGTACTGTGCCTTTCTGCCTCCCCCCTGTACTGTGCCTTTCTGCCTCCCCCTGTACTGTGCCTTTCTGCCTCCCCCCTGTACTGTGCCTTTCTGCCACCCCCCCCCCGTACTGTGCCTTTCTGCCCCCCCCCTGTACTGTGCCTTTCTGCCACCCTCCCTGTACTGTGCCTTTCTGCCTCCACCCTGTACTGTGCCTTTCTGCCTCCCTCCTGTACTGTGTCTTTCTGCTTCCTCCCTGTACTGGGCCCAATATGTTGATTAGTCTTTGATTTATGGCATGTTTTCTTATTGTTTAAGATATTTTTTTTTCTTTCAGCAGCTTAGTAGATGCCCCTATTTATTTTTAGTGGTGATGCAGAGTTCATTTTGTTGTCAAATTTCGATTTTATTTCAGTCATAGTCTTTTGACTAAAATGCCATTTTAGTTTTAATCATATTTTAGTCTTTCTGCCTCCCCCTGTACTGTGCCCTTCTGCCCCCCCCCCCTGTACTGTGCCTTTCTGCCTCCCACCATACTGTGCCTTTCTGTCCCCCCGTACTGTGCCTTTCTGCCCCCCCCCCCCCGTACTGTGCCTTTCTGCCTCCCCCTGTACTGTGCCTTTCTGCTTCCCCCCTGTACTGTGCCTTTCTGCCTCCCCCCTGTACTGTGTCTTTCTGCCTCCCCCTGTACTGTGCCCTTCTGCCACCCCCCCCCTGTACTGTGCCTTTCTGCCTCCCCCCTGTACTGTGCCTTTCTGCCTCCCCCTGTACTGTGCCTTTCTGCCTCCCCCCTGTACTGTGCCTTTCTGCCACCCCCCCCCGTACTGTGCCTTTCTGCCCCCCCCTGTACTGTGCCTTTCTGCCACCCTCCCTGTACTGTGCCTTTCTGCCTCCACCCTGTACTGTGCCTTTCTGCCTCCCTCCTGTACTGTGTCTTTCTGCTTCCTCCCTGTACTGGGCCCAATATGTTGATTAGTCTTTGATTTATGGCATGTTTTCTTTTTGTTTAAGATATTTTTTTTTCTTTCAGCAGCTTAGTAGATGCCCCTATTTATTTTTAGTGGTGATGCAGAGTTCATTTTGTTGTCAAATTTCGATTTTGTTTCAGTCATAGTCTTTTGACTAAAATGCCATTTTAGTTTTAATCATATTTTAGTCTTTCTGCCTCCCCCTGTACTGTGCCCTTCTGCCCCCCCCCCTGTACTGTGCCTTTCTGCCTCCCCCCATACTGTGCCTTTCTGCCTCCCCCTGTACTGTGTCTTTCTGCCTCCCCCCATACTGTGCCTTTCTGCCTCCCCCTGTACTGTGTCTTTCTGCCTCCCCCTGTACTGTGCCTTTCTGCCACCCCCCTGTACTGTGTCTTTCTGCCTCCCCCTGTACTGTGTCTTTCTGCCTCCCCCCTGTACTGTGTCTTTCTGCCTCCCCCCTGTACTGTGTCTTTCTGCCTCCCCCCTGTACTGTGTCTTTCTGCCTCCTCCCTGTACAGTGTCTTTCTGCCTCCCCCTATACTGTGCCTTTCTTCCTCCCCCATACTGTGCCTTTCTGTCTCCACCCTGTACTGTGCCTTTCTGCCACCTCCCCTGTACTGTGTCTTTCTGCCTCCCCCCTGTACTGTGTCTTTCTGCCACCCCCCTGTACTGTGTCTTTCTGCCTCCCCCCTGTACTGTGTCTTTCTGCCTCCTCCCTGTACTGTGTCTTTCTGCCTCCCCCTATACTGTGCCTTTCTTCCTCCCCCTATACTGTGCCTTTCTGCCTCCACCCTGTACTGTGCCTTTCTGCCACCCCCCTGTACTGTGTCTTTCTGCCTCCCCCCTGTACTGTGTCTTTCTGCCTCCCCCTGTACTGTGTCTTTCTGCCTCACCCTGTACTGTGCCTTTCTGCCACCTCCCCTGTACTGTGTCTTTCTGCCTCCCCCCTGTACTGTGTCTTTCTGCCTCCCCCCTGTACTGTGTCTTTCTGCCTCCCCCCTGTACTGTGTCTTTCTGCCTCCCCCCTGTACTGTGTCTTTCTGCCTCCTCCCTGTACAGTGTCTTTCTGCCTCCCCCTATACTGTGCCTTTCTTCCTCCCCCTATACTGTGCCTTTCTGTCTCCACCCTGTACTGTGCCTTTCTGCCACCTCCCCTGTACTGTGTCTTTCTGCCTCCCCCCTGTACTGTGTCTTTCTGCCTCCCCCCTGTACTGTGTCTTTCTGCCTCCCCCCTGTACTGTGTCTTTCTGCCTCCTCCCTGTACTGTGTCTTTCTGCCTCCCCCTATACTGTGCCTTTCTTCCTCCCCCTATACTGTGCCTTTCTGCCTCCACCCTGTACTGTGCCTTTCTGCCACCCCCCTGTACTGTGTCTTTCTGCCTCCCCCCTGCACTTTGTCTTTCTGCCTCCCCCTGTACTGTGTCTTTCTGCCTCCCCCCTGTACTGTGTCTTTCTGCCTCCCCCTGTACTGTGTCTTTCTGCCTCCTCCCTGTACTGTGTCTTTCTGCCTCCCCCCTATACTGTGCCTTTCTGCTTCCTCCCTGTACTGTGCCTTTCTGCCTCCTCCCTGTACTGTGCCTTTCTGCCTCCCCCCTGTACTGTGCCCAATATGTTGATTAGTCTTTGATTTATGGCATGTTTTCTTATTGTTTAAGATATTTTTTTTCCTTTCAGCAGCTTAGTAGATGCCCCCTATTTATTTTTAGTGGTGATGAAAAGTTCATTTTGTTGTCAAATTTCGATTTTGTTTTAGTCATAGTCTTTTGACTAAAACGTCATTTTGGTTTTAGTCATATTTTAGTCATCTGAATTGTTTTAGTTTTAGTTGTATTCAACTAAAATAGTGTTAATTTAGGCAACGAAAATATTTTATTTGAAGAAGTTAACACTGGTCAGCAGGAGACCATACTGTCCAGACAGAGTGGGTCCAAGGAGGTATGTCAATACATAAAGCAGCATTTGAAACACCTAGAATAGATGAGTAGTTAACCCTTGCAGTGCAGGCGTTGCCCTACTGCAAGGAAGAATTTTCAAATTTCCTGGAGTTGTACAATAAGATACAACTGGTAGACTGCTGGTAATATATCACTGCCCACCCTGCTTACCCCACATTCAGATATCACAGCCATAAGCTTCACTGGCACCAGTTCTTGTAGACATATAACCAATCACACACATTTTCTGGCCTTTAGTGACACCAACACATACTGATATCTACTCCACGGATAGCTCACTGACACCTCCTACGTGGTTGGGTAATATTATTCCAAGTGACATTCTGGCAGACTTCACAAGCTGAGTGGAAACATTGTACCTATGGCTGATAAATATTCAGGTGGTTTCATCAGTCAGATGATGTCAACAGTGGAAATCAGCTCTCTCGTTTCATCCTCATTCCGCCTTTCAGAAAATGTAAGAGTCTCCGAGGATTCGGCACCATTGACATACTGGTGGGTTTGGAGTACCGTATTTAATTCTCAGCCTTCGAAAAGCCTTTATAAAATAGCAATAGGCCAACAGGAAGCTGCTTTCAAGAGCTCTACTTTAATATCAACCCCTCCGAACACGAATAACTGTATCTGTTAAATAAAAAAATGTGGGATATTTTGTTTGATCATATGCATTGAAGTAGGCAGCAAAGGAAAATCGCTGCTCCGGGTGAGAAGAAAACTCCAGGCACAATGAATAGTTTGAGACTCCTCACACGGGTGTGACATGGGAATTTATAGATAGGCAACTCCTATCCTCATATTGATTAGTGGTTCCAAATGAATAATAACTACTGCAGTAGGGTACAGACACAAAAGATACACTCCGCATCTTTCCAAATAACTGTTCTGCTTTATTATGACGCAATTGAAGGTTTTTATACACATGATTACGTAGGTATCACATTAATATTACAATTGTACATTTATGGTAACAAGGGGCGTAACATAGGCAGACTAATTCTAATCAGGACTCGAAAGAATGCAAACATGTAATGAAAACATTATTGGTGCCGTGTGCACAGTGAGGGAAGTGTGCAACACATACAAAATAGAATACAATTATAAACAGAACTTACAAATTTCCTTTACAGGTGCAAGCCCTGGCTCGCCTGCCGTCGAAGACTGAATAAGGGAAGAAATTGGCTGCACATTGAGGTTCTTGAAGTCCATTTATTGAATGTTCCATACAAACAATGACATACACCATAGACGGTTGCAGTAGCCGGAACAGAGGTGGACAAAAAAAATAATAATAATCCTTTGGAGACTGCAAATGAGATCAAGAATTAAGCAAGTGCTTCTTTTTCATGGAGTGGTGAGGGATAGGGGAGACAAAGTAGAAAGACTCATCACTGACACAAAAAAAATTTCTGGAATTTCCTATTCAACATTTACAAAGAAAGAAATTGGCATACACCACAGACGGTTACAGTAGCCGGAACAGAGGTGGACTACTTTCACACAGCTACGCTGTGCTTGCAGTAATGAGTAAGCACAGTGTAGCTGTGCGAAATTAGTCCACCTCTGTTGCGGCTACTGCAACCGTCTGTGGTGTATGTCATTGTTTGTATGGAACATTCAATACATGGACTTCAAGAACATCGGTGTGCAGCCAATTACTTCCCTTATTGATCATATGTATCCTGTAATCCAAATGTGTCCTATTTGGGAAATTATCCTTCACTTCCTGTCCCAGAGATACAACAGGAACTGAAATGAAATTTTCGCAAGGGGTTACATAGTTACATAGTTAGTCTGGTTAAAAAAAGTCCATCCAGTTCAACCAATAAAAGCGGAAAACAAAACAAAACAACATTTTTTTTTTTTTTTTTTTACAATGCTTTACCCACAATTGATCCAGAGGAAGGCGAAAACCCCAGCAAAGCATGATTCAATTTGCAAAGCAAGGGAAAAAATTCCTTTCTGATCCCTTAAGAGGCAATCGGTATTCAATGGATCAACTTTACCTATAAATGTAAGTATCCAGTTATATTATGTATATTTAGGAATGAATCCACGGCTTTCATAAAGCAATTTATTGAGCTGAACAGAACCACCTCTGGAGGGAGTCTATTCCACATTTTCACAGCTCTTGCTGTGAAGATGCCTTTCCGTATTTGGAGATGAAATCTTTTTTCCTCTAGACGTAAAGAGTGCCCCCGTGTCCTCTGTGGTGACTTTAAAGTGAATAACTCAACACCAAGTTCACTATTTGGACCCCTTATGTATTTGTACATGTTGATCATATCCCCCCTCAAGCTTATCTTCTCAAGAGAGAATAAATTCAGTTCCTCTCATTTTTCCTCATAGCTGAGCTCCTCCATGCCTCTTATCAGTTTGGTTGCCCTTTTCTGCACTTTCTCCAGTTCTCCGATATCCTTTTTGTGAACTGGAGCCCAAAACTGAACTGCATATTCCAGATGAGGTCTTACTAATGATTTGTAGAGGGGCAAAATGATATCTCTCTCTCTGGAGTCCATACCTCTCTTAATACAAGAAAGGACTTTGCTCGCTTTGGAAACTGCAGCTTGGCATTGCATGCTATTAGTAAGCTTTCGATCTGATGATGCATGCATATTCTTACCCCCCAAGTGCATAACTTTACATTTATCAACATTAAACCTCATTTGCCACATAGTTGCCCAATTAGACAGTGCATTGAAGTCGTCTTGTAAATTGGAGACATCCTGTAAGGAGGTTATTCCACTGCATAGCTTGGTGTCATCTGCAAAGACTGAAATGTTACTTTTAATCCC
Source organism: Lithobates septentrionalis (assembly GCA_037952835.1). NCBI lineage: Eukaryota > Metazoa > Chordata > Amphibia > Anura > Ranidae > Lithobates > Lithobates septentrionalis. The sequence continues at coordinate 207,170 of JBBDGP010000495.1, read as the reverse complement.
AGACCCAATATCATTTATAAAGATATTAAAAAGTAAGGGTCCCAGCACTGAACCTTGGGGTACACCACTGATAACCTTAGACCATTCAGAGTAAGAATCATTAACCACTACTCTAAGGATTCTGTCTTTTAGTCACTTTTCTATCCATTTACAAACTGATTTTTCCAGGCCTGTAGACTTCACCTTACACATGAGCCATGTGTGGGAAACGCTTTTGCAAAATCTAAGGGGTTACTTCCTGTCTTTTTTTTTATTAGATTAAAGCGGAGTTCCGCCGAAAAAAATAAAAATTAAAAGTCAGCAGCTACAAATACTGCAGCTGCTGACTTTTAAAATAAGGACACTTACCTGTCCAGGGCGCCCGCTATGTCCTCACCCAAAGCCGACCCGTCCCTCGGCTCCTGGGTGGAGGCTCCAGCATCTTCAGCAAGGGAATCCTTCACAGCCTGGTTCCCTACTGCGCATGCGTGAGTCACGATGCACGTCCGACTGGTCCCTGCTGTCTTCTCGGACCTGTGTGTCTCCCAGAACACAGCGGGGGGGGGGGGACGAAGGAGGGGCTGGACATGGCCTAGATCGCCGGGAGCAAATGCCTGTATTAGACAGCTATCTGCTCCCCCCTCCCCCCTGAAAGGTGCCAAATGTGACACCGCAGGGGGGGAGGAACCGGATAAGCGTAAGTTCCATTTTTGGGTTTATTGTTCCTTGTTCTTTTTGCGTTTTTTGCATTATTGGTATATTTTGGGAACACGCACCTCATAACTAGTGGCTATTTAAAAAAAGAACGTCACCACCTTTTATTAGTTGGAAGGTAGTATCTCAATGAATGTTCCTCACTGTTACATTTAAACCCCCCCATGTACTTGTTGCTACATTTTGTTCCTTGGATATAATACTGGGATGGAAGCATCTGCGGAAGTTTTCATCTCTGAAATAATATTCTAAGAAATTGCACAAAAAATTGTCTTAATTGTATTTGTTTTATTATGTTATCTGATTTTTTAATAAAGTTTTTTTTTTATTTTTTTGAGTGTTTTTTGGTTTTTTTTCTCCATTCTTTCTGCGTTTTTGGTATTATTGCTATATGTTGGGAACACACGCAGCTCATAATTTGTGGTTAATTAAAAAGAAACGTCAACACCTTTTATTAATTAAAAGATAATTTGAAGTACATTGAAGTACATTTGAAGTCCCCATGTATTTGTTGCTACATTTTATTCCTTGAATTTAATTCTGGGGTGGAATCATCTGAGGAAGTTTTTGTGTCTGAGATAGTACCTTGGATAGTAGTAGGTCCTAATCCTTCCCCATTCTATTCAAAACTTAAAAAAAAAAAAAGAGTTTGGCTGGACAAATGCTTTAACAGGAGAACACGCAACTCCCCGGCAAAAAAATATCTTTGTGTTTGCTTGCTAAAATATTCAGCAGATGATTACCCGTAAATATCTATTTTGTAAAAAAAAAAAAAAAAAATCTACAAAAATTTCCATTTCTGGTAAATGTTACACCTAATAAAAACATCAAGCTTGGAATCCATATTGACTTCCAAGGTCAAACCGACATTCTCGGTTCTCGTGGCCAGGTCTGTCTCTTAAACACTTAAAGGATATCTTGATTTGTTTTTCTGATCCTCATAAGTCAATAGGCCTAAGATACGAAAATGAAAAGGAAAGAAAATCACATGGAAGGATTACCAGATGATGCTGCTGTGAGCTCTCAAACTCCCTACCCACTTGGGACAGAGAAAGCTATCACACGCTAAAATCAATTTCTGAATCGTTGTCAATGCAAACCGGGGAGGTCTGGGGTTTTTTTTCTCTTTCTTTATTTCTTCAAAACAAAATCTTTAAATATCATTTATTTTTTGCTGCGTAGCAAAATTCAATCTGAAACTCTCTCTGTGGTTACAGTTGGGTTAATCACCAAGTTCTAATATTATCCTATTATTTTCACCCGGTAATATTTTTCTTTCTTATTAAAAACAAATTCACTATTTCTGAAATAATTTCTTATTGCTCTTATAGGCAAATTCCAACTTTTGTTAATAAAAAAAAGAATAAATACAACCATATTGAAAAAAATTTAAAAAAATGTGCATTTATTATATTTTTTGCATTGGAGCCTGCAAAGCATTGTAACTGATTGCACGCTCCAATGCAAAAATATAATAAATGCACATTTATTTATTTTTTTCAGTATGGTTGCCTTTATTCATTTTTTTCATTTACAAAAGTTTGATTTTGCCTTTAAGAGCAATAAGAAATTATTTCAGAAATAGTGTTTTTTTTTTAAATATCTTCAGGATCCTGAAGATTATTCCCCCAAGCTATAAGTCAGTATGGAGATATGGACCTTTGGTAATGGAACTGGAGGAAGTAATCAAAGGACTACAAGTGCAGCGACGTCACCACATTTGTGTTCCATTGAGAATTACAAGTCTCTCTGCTGGTGCGGTAGATGAGAATTGTAGAATTTCATTCACAAACCCATACAAAAAAAAATCTGTAAATGGATAAACCATCTATGCATGGCTCCACCAATTAAAAAAAAATACAAGATGTTGCTGGGAGAATAACTTTCATGCTTCAGGAAAGTGGTAGAGGGGGTGATTTGAGGGTTGAAGGCTCTTGATTTTGACCATGAACCCTAAATTTAGGTGTAACATGAAACATGGTCAGAAGATGTAATTAGCTTTTAAAGCCCATTTCTGGGGAAAGAGCAAACACCCGCTATCACTCCCACCTATTCATAAAAAATAAACCTTGTGATGCCCTTTTTTACTTACGTGAGTCCACCATCATTTGACCTTCCATGGAACCTCTTCCAGTAGTGAAGACCCAAAATCCCATGCTGCAGTCCATGTCTTGCTGCTTCCCTTGCCGCCATGACATCATGAAGCCATGACCTAAAATTTTCTGAACCCCCATGAGGATGCCGCCTCTGCCCTTTTCTTACAGCCAACGGGAAGTGTCTACAACACGAGAGAGCAACATGTAGCAGATTAGTAAAGGGGTGACATGGATGTTTGTTTTACTCACTTCTTAGGTAGATTTGTATTAATAAAGCTAGAATAAGGAAATGTGATGTGTATATTACACATGTGCAATTCGTTTTGTTCCGAGTGAGTTTTTTAATGAATTTCGACAAATTTGTTAATTCGGAAATATAATTTGTTTTATTCCATTTGTTTGTATGAGGCAATCATTATTTCGGATAATTCGTAACTTCAGTAAAATTTGTATTCATTATGTTCACAAACAGCCAAACTTGAAAGGAAATTCAAATACCTAGAATTTAATAGTTATTTATTATTAGTTATTTAATTAGTTATTATTTTGAATCTTATGATTTTCTTTCTTATTTTCGGATTTTTGATTTTTTGAATCTTCGGATTTTCGAATTTGAATTTTCAAATTTTCGGATTTTCTCATTTCCGAATTTTTGGTATTTCCGGATTTTCTAATTTCCGAATTTTCTAATTTATGAAAAAAAAACCAATTAAAACAAATGAAATGAAAACGAACAAATTTTTCGGCAGTGCACAAGTCTAGTATATATCTATGGGTATTGGCTGAATAGTCATAACCTATATGTCAAATTTTTCAAATTTAAAAATGACGATGCTTTGCAATATGAAAATATTTTATACAAATGGAAGTAAAATATAAAATGGACAATGTATAAATGTGATGTCCTGATAGCATTTGCCCATTTGTACTTTGGGGCTGTATTTCCAGGTACAGTGATGTAGTACTGAGGCAATTTAAAGTGTATGTAAAACCACAGTCTATGTTTCAGCATGTTTGGCATCATTGTATCTAGTTTTCTTAGGCAAATAATTTTCGTTGGGAATCTTTTGCAAAGTTTCTTACACTTCCTAGCAGCCTGCAAACCTTAACCACTTAAGGACCAGCCTCGTTTTGGATTTTAGGTGTTTACATGTTTAAAACAGGTTTTTTTGCTAGAAAATTACTTAGAACCCCCAAACATTATATATGGTTTTTTTCTAACACCCTAGAGAATAAAATGGCGGTCATTGCAATACTTTTTTTTGCACCGTATTTGCGCAGCGGTCTTATAAGCGCACTTTTTTTGGAAAAAATTCACTTTTTTGAATAAAAAAATAAGACAACAGTAAAGTTAGCCCAATTTTTTTTTATATTGTGAAATATAATGTTACGCCAAGTAAATTGATACCCAACATGTCACGCTTCAAAATTGCGTCCGCTCGTGGAATAGCGTCAAACTTTTACCCTTAAAAATCTCCATAGGCGACGTTTAAAAAATTCTACAGGTTGCATGTTTTGCATTACAGAGGAGGTCTAGGGCTAGAATTATTGCTCTCGCTCTACCAGTCGTGGCGATACCTCACATGTGTGGTTTGACCACCGTTTTCATATGCGGGCGCTACTCACGTATGCGTTCGCTTCTGCGCGCGAGCTCGTCGGGACAGGGCGCTTTAAAAAATTTTTTTTTTTTTTATTATTTATTTTACTTTATTTTATTTATTTTTTCACTGTTTTAAAAAAAAATAAAATTTGGATCACTTTTATTCCTATTACAAGGAATGTAAACATCCCTTGTAATAGAAAAAAACATGACAGGTCCTCTTAAATATGAGATCTGAGGTCAAAAAGTCCTCAGATCTCATATCTACACTAAAATGCAAAAAAAAAAAAAAAAAAGTCGTTTAAAAAAATGACACAAAAAATTGTGCATTTAAGAGAAGTGGGCGGAGCCGTCATAATGACGTCGCTCCGGCCGTCACATGGTATAGAGACGGGTGGGGGCCATCTTGGCCTCACTCGTCTCAGTACCTCAGCAGTGACAGGTCCCGATCTCCTCCGCCGCTACCGACGGCTCCGGTAAGCGGCGGAGGGCGCGGGAGAGCGGCGGGAGGGGGGGTGGCACCTCTCCCGCCGCCGATAACGGTGATCTCGTAGCGAACCTGCCGCAGAGACCACCATTATCGTGTACAGAACCGCTCGCTGTAAAGATGGATACCTCGGTTGTGGCAGCAGCTGCTGCAGTTACCGAGATATCCATCTTCAAAAAAATGACGTACATATACAGTGAGCGGTCGTCAAGTGGTTTGGGGCTGTATTTCCAGGTACAGTGATGTAGTACTGAGGCAATTTAAAGTGTATGTAGAACCACAGTCTATGTTTCAGCATGTTTGGCATCATTGTATCTAGTTTTCTTAGGCAAATAATTTTTGTTGGGAATCTTTTGCAAAGTTTCTTACACTTCCTAGCAGCCTGCAAACCTTAAGCAGTTGTCCCAGATTAGCAGTAGCATTGTCAGCCAGCCATGCATGCTCCATCAGATGGTTGTTGGGCTACCTGTCTGGTAGACCTGATAGGAAGCCGAACGGCCAACTAAAGGAGCATACACGACAGCTAATTACAAGGCCGTTAACGTTGTCAGACAAAATGTTTGCATTGTCCTCATGTTTAGTCACAATTGATAAGTAGTTTCCATTGCCCATAAGTTCAGATCTCACTGGTGATGTTTCTTATGCGGGGCGCGATCCTGGGAGGACGTTATATGACGTCCACCCAGGATGGGAGAGCACCGACTCCGGCCATCATTTTAATACAGGCCCATCGGGAAGCGGTTAGACTGTCTGTAAGGGTGACATTTTGACCACCATGATAAGGGAGGGATTACTTTCCACTGACCACCAATGTGGGAGGCTTTCCTACTACTGAGCCCCCAGTTATTTCGGGGAGCTCCCCGAGACCTGAAATTGATTTCAAGGGTTCCTCTGGGGTAAAAAGGATGAGAACGGCGACTTTAGACTGTAAGTTCCTTTTGGATCAGTGACCCTTGCAAAGCTACAATGTTCTCTGTAATATATAATCACACACATCGGTTGGACTTGATGGACTTGTGTCTTTTTTCGACCTCACCTACTATGTAACTATATGTAACTATGCCAGCACTATGTAGGTTAGTAAAATTTGCATTAAAAATATAACTTCTTCCTAAAACTTACATTCATCTGTAGTAGAAAAAAAAAAAGTTTAGTTCAAAAACAGGAATAGATAAAAACAGAATTCAAAACATTCCCAAAAATACTCAGTTGCATAGACATTGAATTCCAGCATAACACTATTTTAGGACTTTTTAGTTATATTTCCAGCAGTCCTTTAAGCTGGTGGTCACACAGGTAGTTATCTAAACGGCCTTAATTCACCAGATAATCAGTTTGCATTCTGGACTGTGAAAAGAAACAGAGCCAGAAGGTTTTTAGGTTAGGATCCCCCCCCCACTGGGAAAGGTGTTAGGACCTCGAGCTATGTGATCCATCAATAGGATCCACTCCAGGATCTAATCCACCTAGGACCTCTCTCTCTCACATCTCCACAGCCCAAGGCCATGGAGGCTCCAGAAGATATTCGGAAGAGCTAGGGTGCCATTTTTTGTCATCTACCTTTAAAGAGAGCCCAGCCATATCCATCATTTCATCGCTTCTTCCTCCAAGCGTAATTAGTGAATAGCGCGACGCGTCAAAATACATTAAAAAAAAAAGGCACACTTAGAGGAATTTGTGAGAGCACGGAATGTTCCTGACAAAAATCCATCACCCAAAACAACAGCAAAAAAATACATAAATCTGAGAGGGTAATATTTTATTCATCAGTATAATATTGGTGCCTGGAGAAAGTAAGGCTTTAAAAGAAAATCATAATTTTTAACTCTTCCATAACACTGGTAAGCATGGCTGTGGCTATCACATTTACTGATGGTGGTATGAAGGCTTCTATGCTCACCGCACATGCTGAAATTGTTCTATGCAATCTCCTAGATCTACCAACATATATGATGTACAAGGGCCTGTCTGGTTAGATACAGATTGATCGGATAGTTATGGTAGGTCCCCATAATTTATAGTTCTGATAAATCTAAAGTTGGTTTTACAAAGATTGTATAGTCAGATTCAGAGCAGTAAATAGAACCTTCAGGGCCCCAGTGCAAGAAACAATGAAGGGCCCCCTGACGCCCCCTTCCGTCCGAGCCCCGGGCTTCCAGTTCTGGGAGGGCGTCCATGGACAGAACCCTGCCTCCCACTTGCACGCTGGGGCGCACATCCAGAGCGCTCTGTGATTGCTGTGTCCTTCAGTGATCACGGTAAAGGGCCAATCACAGTGGCCCTTTACTATGTGA
>JBBDGP010000495.1:117500-195000 GCA_037952835.1 Lithobates septentrionalis | reverse complement strand
GTTGAAGAATACAGAGAGTCCTTTTCAGCGCACTCTATCATAGTCAATGACTGGGCTCCTGCACTGTGTCCATATTTGCCAGCAATGTAATGGTTAATCCCTGATTGATTCTAATCTTTGTCTAATCCCTCCAGAGGATATCCTCTCTGCAGACTATTCAGGAAGAGAAGAACTTGCCCTCTCAGAAATTTGTATTGACCACAAATGTTACCTTTGGCTCTGACCGCTGACCCGGCCTGACAGATGAAAGGTGCAGCAGATCACGACATCAAAAGATTTCCTTCGCCTGTTTTTATAGTCCGATGATTGCAAATGACAACATTGCAGGGCCCTTAATTGACATTCAACAAACAGTTTGCATCTTCTATTTACCCGGCCAATAATGGTAAATAATTCAAAAGACCGAACACAACGGGTGCTGACACTCCAAATCTGAGCAGACACCAGAAAACCTTATAGTGATATTAAAGAGGAACTCCAGACAGACACAATGGGGTGTATTTACTAAAGGCAAATAGACTTTGGACTTTACAAAGTGCAGTTGCACACTGTGAGAGCAGCTGCTCCAGAGCTTAGTAAATGAGCAGGAACTCATCCAATCATGTGTAAGCAAAAATGCTGTTTTTTTTATTTTCCTTGAAGGTGATTGGGTATTCTTTGCAAAGTGAATCTTTATCTCATTTAACCGCTTGCCGGCCAGCCGCCGCAGTTGTACTGCGGCAGAATGGCACAAGCAGACGAATCGCCGTTATGTTACGTCGGTTCCTAAGGCGGCCACTAGGGGCATGCGCGCACGCGCCCGCTGCTTGCCCCCGGAGCCAATGAGAGCTCGGCGGTCTCGATGACCGCAGGGCTTCTGCGATCGCACGTAACACAATTAGAACCGGGATCACCTCAGTGTGTAAACTGAGGGTTCTCTGAGGGGAGAAGTGACCGATCGTCTGTTCATACAAAGTATGAACAGCGATCTGTCATCTCCCCTAGTCAGTCTCATCCCCCCTTCAGTTAGAACACACAGTCAGGGAACACAACTAACTTCTTGATCGCCCCCTAGTGTTAACCCCTTCACTGCCAGTGACATTTTTACGGTAATCAGTGCATTTTTATAGCATTTTTGTAGCCATAATGTGGCAATCATGATAAAAATTGCTGCTATTACTAAAACATTAGTAAAAAAAAAAAAAATAATAAAAATGCTATAAATCTATCCCCTATTTTGTAGACGCTATAACTTTTGTGCAAACCAATCAATATACGCTTATTGCTATTTTTTTTACCAAAAAATATGTAGAATAATACATATCGGCCTAAACTGAGAAAAAATCAGCTTATTTTTTTTTTAAAAAAAGGGGATATTTATTATAGCAAAAAGTACAAAATATTGTGGGTTTTTTTTCAAAATTGGCACTCTTTTTCTGTTTATAGCCCAAAAAATAAAAACTGCAGTGGTGATCAAATACCACCAAAAGAAAGCTCTATTTGTGGGAAAAAAAGGACGTCAATTTTATTTGGGTGCAACGTCGCACGACTGTGCAATTGTCAGTTAAAGCGACGCAGTGCCGTATCGCAAAAAGTGCTCTGGTCAGGAAGGGGGTAAAATCTTCCGGGGCTGAAGCGGTTAATAAGCTCTGGAGCAGCCGCACTTGCAGGGTGCACAGGATATTTGCCTTTAGTAAACAACCCCTAAATGTGGCCTCTGATAATACCAGCCAGGAAACACGGCGCCTCTCCTATTTGGGTTTATTCTATAAACAAAATCACTAAAGTCTCTGATAAGCTTTGATATGTTAAAGCTGAACTCCAGGCACATATAATGGCACAGATCAATGCAGCTTGCATATTTTTTTTTTTCAAAGAAAGGCAAAACGAATACCCGAATTTTACTTGGTATCAGCCTAGAGGGAGAAGCAGCAAAAGGAGCCAATCAGGTGTGCTACATTATAAGGAGCATAATGATAGGTGGGAAAGTTCCGAGTGACAAGGAGGCATGCCCATTATCTTCTGCGTGCTGCTTCTTTTTTCACTGTTCAGTCACATAGTGGGGGTGAGGAAGAGACCTGTCAAAGTGAAACTGCAGAAGCGAAAGGGCAAGTGGTTATAAAGGCAAGACTTAAAGCGGAGCTCCACCCAAAAGAAAAAAGCTTTGCATGTTTGCTTCCTCCCCCCCCCCCCCCACTCTCCGCAGCCCCATTTGGGACCTTTCGGGGGGACGAGGAGGGGGAGCGGGTACCTTTATTTTCTTTCCCTCCTCACTGGACTCAGTGAGAGCAGTGAGCCATGGGCTCCCACTGCTGTCAATCAAATCTAGTGACATAGGGCAGCACAGTGGTGTAGTGGTTAGCACTTCCGTTCTAGCACTAAAAGGGTCGCTGGTTCGAATCCCAACCACGACACTACCTGCCTGGAGTTTGCATGTTCCCCCTGTGCCTGCGTGGGTTTCCTCCAGGTACTCCGGTTTCCTCCCACACAAAGAGATGCTGGTAGGTTATTTGGATTCTGTCTACATTGGACCCTAGTATATGTATGTGAGTTAGTGGACCTTAGATTGTAAGCTTCATGGGGGCAGGGACTGATGTGAATGCACAACGTATAAGTAAAGCGCTGCGTAAATTGATGGTGTTGTCTAAGTACCTGAATTAATTAAATAAGAGGTGACTGTTGTTTGTACTAGCAGATTTAAATACAGTAGCAAATTGCAAATTGAAGCCAAACTCCAGCACACACTTTATAATCAGTAACAGCAAACTGTTTTTTTTTTTTTTTTTCTTTTGGGATAAATCATGATCATTGTAAGCACTCCTGTCAGGGGTAAAATGGTTTGTCTCCTCCATGTAACTGCAAGAGAGCTTGTGTTTTTTGAAAAACAACAGACTTACTGGCTGGATCAACAGTTGAAAATAGAAGAAAGCCCCCAAAAAAAGAAAACGAATGCAGCCATCACATCTAAGAATTGATAAGCTGCAATATAATATATGTTTACGTTTGGGTTTAATACTGTTGAAGGCATGCGGCTCACAGCAGTGGGTCCTCTGCATTCACTATTTCCTGCCCCGTCCACCATTTCAGGTCCTATTTCAGCCTGAATTTTTGGCTGAACTCGGACCTGAAACAGACCAAAAGATGCACAGGGCCCCCGTGCAAATTCACTCCGGAGCCGCAGCAGAGATACGTGAACCGGCTCCATAGTGAGGCGGTCACAATCTTCTGCTGTTGCGAATTAGATGCGTTGATCCCACGTCCAATTCTCACTAGTCTGAACCCAGCCTTAATGTTAACGTGTTGCTTTGGCCTACACAGAGAAATCCTAGATTCACTTTATGGCAGAACTGTCACCAGGCTATCAGCAGTTAAAAGAAATACGGTGCCTTGAAAAAGTATTCATACCCCTTGAAATTTTCCACATTTTGTCATGTTACAACCAAAAACGTAAATGTCTTTTATGCCGCGTACACACGAGCGGACTTTTCGACCGGACTGGTCCGACTGGACTGAGTCTGGCGGACAATCCGACCGTGTGTGGGCTTCATCGGACTTGCAGCGGACTTTTTTGTTTGAAAATCTGACAGACTTTAGATTTGGAACATGTTTCAAATATTTATGTCGGAACCCCGCCGGACCCAGGTCCTATCGAAAAGTCCGCTCGTCTGTATGCTAGTCCGAAGGACAAAAAAACGGCACTAGGGCAGCTATTGGCTACTGGCTATCAACTTTCTTATTTTAGTCCGGTATACGTCATCACGTACGAATCCGTCGGACTTTGGTGTGATCGTGTGTAGGCAAGTCCGTTCGTTGGGAAAGTCCGTAGGAAGTCCGCCGAAAGTCCTTTGGATAGAAAGTCCGTCGGAAGTCCGCCGAAAGTCCGTTGGATAGAAAGTCCGTTGGAAGTCCGCCGAAAGTCCGTTGGATAGAAAGTCCGTCGGAAGTCCGCCGAAAGTCCGTTGGATAGAAAGTCTGTCGGAAGTCCGCCGAAAGTCCGTTGGATAGAAAGTCCGTTGGAAGTCCGCCGAAAGTCCGTTGGATAGAAAGTCCATCGAAAGTCCGCCGAAAGTCCGTTGGATAGAAAGTCTGTCGAAAGTCCGCCGAAAGTCCTTTGGATAGAAAGTCTGTCGGAAGTCCACCGAAAGTCCGTTGGATAGAAAGTCCGCCGAAAGTCCGTTGGATAGAAAGTCTGTCGAAAGTCCGCCGAAAGTCCTTTGGATAGAAAGTCTGTCGGAAGTCCGCCGAAAGTCCGTTGGATAGAAAGTCCGTTGGAAGTCCGCCGAAAGTCCTTTGGATAGAAAGTCAGTTGGATAGAATGTCCGTTGGATAGAAAGTCAGTTGGATAGAAAGTCCGTTGGATAGAAAGTCCGTTGGATAGAAAGTCCGTTGGAAGTTCGCCGAAAGTCCTTTGGATAGAAAGTCAGTTGGATAGAATGTCCGTTGGATAGAAAGTCAGTTGGATAGAAAGTCCGTTGGAAGTCCGCCGAAAGTCCTTTGGATAGAAAGTCAGTTGGATAGAAAGTCAGTTGGATAGAAAGTCCGTTGGATAGAAAGTCCGTTGGAAGTCCGCCGAAAGTCCTTTGGATAGAAAGTCAGTTGGATAGAAAGTCCGTTGGATAGAGCGTTGGACCAGTCCGGTCGAAAAGTCCGCCCGTGTGTACGCGGCATTATTGGGATTTTATGTGATAGATCCACACAAAGTGGCACGTAATTGTGAAGTGGAGGGAAAATGATAATTTGATACCAAAAATAGGGCCCAATGACATCAACGATGGGGCACAATTCCTGCCACTGAAACAAACAACGGGGCATTATATTTTCCCACTGAAGTTGGGACCTTTTCTACTCCCAATGACCACAGTCCAGCCCTCATAAAGTCTGAACGACAGTAAACTGGCCCTTTGTTTAGAAAGTTTGGAGACCCCCCTTGCTTAGAATAAGTTTTGGATCTTCTGGGGTGACCCGTTGAGAAGCAATGGGTTTCTGGAGCCGAAACTGAGCCACACCAAGTAAAACGAAGTAGACCAATAGATGGAATACCCCTTTAAGATACAACAGCTGGGTTCCTTCTAGTGGCTAGCCTGAATTGTGCCTGAAGGGGGGTGATCAATCCTAGCAATAAACACTGAGATTGAAATGCCTGTAGATAAAGAGGGTCCAGTGTCCAGACAGCAGGAACCTGATCAATTAGGGCTATCATCCCTCTAATGAGGCCATCACCAGGCACCAATGTACAGAGGTGACCCCCTGATTTGTGACTGACACTTTTATTTGCCCGTCATCTCGTCTTAATGTACGAAAATAAATAATGCAAATCTCCTATACAGTACGACCAATAAACCAATAAAGTCCAAAAAAAAAAAACTGAGAAAGTGAGATGGAGGAACTTCTATGTATATTACAGGGATGGACACAGGGGAGCCATAATCTCCTCTGTAATCCTGACTGTTATAATTGATGAGAGGTGACTTCATTACTGTGTGATCATCTATTGTCAATCTACATTGTTGCAGCTCATGAGCAGTAGATGAGAGTGTGAGAGTTTCTGACATCTGTCCATTTACCAATCTACTGTATGTCTGCCCGTTAATGGCTTGATAAAGGCAAGCTTTTCATTTTTTTGCATCACTTGCAATGCAGGCATACTGCATTTTTTTTTACAATGCACAGCAATGCACTTGGTGTGAACAGGTTACATAGAAAACAATTGTTTCAATTATTATTATTATTATTTTTATACAGGATATAAATAGTGCCAACAGTTTACGCAGCGCTTTACAATAGGAAAGGAGACAATACAGTTATAATACAATAAAATACAAGAGGATTAAGAGGGCCCTGCTCAGAAGAGCTTACAATCTAATAATATACACTATATTGCCAAAAGTATTGTGACGCCTGCCTTTACACGCACATGAACTTTAATGGCATCCCAGTCTTAGTTCCGTAGGGTTCAATATTGAGTTGGCCCACCCTTTACAGCTATAACAGCTTCAACTCTTCTGGGAAGGCCGTCCACAAGGTTTAGGAGTGTGTCTATGGGAATGTTTGACCATTCTTCTGGAAGTGCATTTGTGAGGTCAGGCACTGATGTTGGACGAGAAGGCCTGGCTTGCAGTCTCCGCTCAAATTCATCCCAAAGGTGTTCTGTCGGGTTGAGGTCAGGAGTCTGTGCAAGCCAGTCAAGTTCCTCCACCCCAAACTCGCTCATTCATGTCTTTATGGACCTTGCTTTGTGCACTGGTGCATAGTAGGTTTGCCACCTCATCAGCACACATCAGTGAAGGCGAAAAATTACTTAGTTACAAAATTTACTGACAGAAAAAAAGTGAAAAACATTTTTTTTTCTAAATTTTTGCTCTTTTTTTTTTTGTAAAAAATAAAAAACCCAGCAGTGATTAAATACCACCAAAAGAAAGCTCTATCTGTGTGAAGAAAATGATAAGGCCAGTCAAGTTCCTCCACCCCAAACTCGCTCATCCATGTCTTTATGGACCTTGCTTTGTGCGCTGGTGCATAGTAGGGTTGCCACCTCATCCCTTTAAACCCGAACACATAAGAATTACACGGGTTCTGAGGCTAATTTAATGCAGATAAGGCACCAAGTGAGTTTAATTACCACCTTAACTGTCAAATGACGGCGGGGCGCTGCAGCTCTTGTTCTGGGGCCGCTCTTGCGCGCCCTCGGGGGCTCGCAGCGCGCTGGTCGTGGCCGCACTGGGATGCTAGGACACGGCGCGACCCCAATCTGTGGAAAGAGCCGCGTCCGCGGCTCTTTAAACATGTGATCGCCTGTGTTCAATCATAGCCGGTCACATGTAAACAAGAAGTGCCGGTAATTGGCGCTCCTCACCTCACTCTGACAGAGTGTGTGGCGAGGAGAGCTGATCAGCGGCATCTCCACACAGGGGGACATTTAGGAATGTAATCAGGGCACTGATCATCAGTGCCCTGATTACAATAGTGAAAAATAGTGTCACCATACAGTGCCCACCAATGCCCACCAATGCCATCGAACTGTGCCCACCAGTGGCAGCAATCAGTGCCCACCACTTCCCACCAAGTGCCACCAATCAGTGCCCATTAGCGATGCCAGTCAGTGCTGGCAATCAGTGCCGCCTATCAGTGTTTCCCTTCAATGCCCATCACTGCTGTTAATCAATGGCCATCAGTGTCGCCCATCAGTGCCACCTATCAATGCCCATCAGTACCGCCTATCCGTGCCGCCTATCAGTGCCCACCAGTGCCGCCTAACAGTGCCCACTAGTGCCGCCTATTAGTGCCCACCAGCACCGCCTATCAGTGCCCACTAGTGCCGCCTAACAGTGCCCATCAGTGCCGCCTATCAGTGCCACCTATCAGTGCCCATAAGTGCGGCATATTAGTGCCTCCTCATCTGTGCCACCTAATCAGTGCCCATAAGTGCCACCTTATCAATGCCCACCAGTTCAGCCTATCAGTGCCGCCTCATCAGCGCACATCAGTGAAGGCAAAAAATTACTTAGTTACAAAATTTACTGACAGAAAAAAAGTAACAAACATTTTTTTTTTCAAAATTTTTGGTCTTTTTTTTTTTTTGTAAAAAATAAAACACCCAGCAGTGAATAAATACCACCAAAAGAAAGCTCTATTTGTGTGAAGAAAATGATACAAAATTTGTTAGGGTACAGTGTAGCACCACCGTGCAATTGTCATTCAAAGTGTGACAGCGCTGAAAGCTGAAAAATGGCCTGGCAGGAAGGGGGTGTAAGTGCCCGGTAGGCAAGTGGTTAATTGGCCACATAACCTGTGTAATTAATATGTGTTTGGGTTTAAAGGGATGAGGTGGCAACCCTACTGCGCAGTCATGTTGGAACAGGAAGGGGCCATCCCCAAACTGTTCCCACAAAGTTGGGAGCATGAAATTGTCCAAAATATCCTGGTATGCTGACGCCTTAAGATTTCTCTTCACTGGAACTAAGGGGCCAAGCCGAACCCCTGAAAAACAACCCCCCACCATAATCCCCCCTCTACCAAATGATTTGGACCAGTTAGAGTTGCCACCTCATCCCCTTAAACCCAAAAACATATGAATTACACAGGTTCTGAAGGCTAATTTAATGCAGATAAGGCAACAAGTTAGTTTAATTACCACCTTAATCAGCCTCAGAACCTTTGTAATTACAGTGGAACCTTGGATTATGAGCATAATCCATTCCAGGAAAATGCTTGTAATCCAAAGAATTCGCATATCAAAGCGAGTTTCCCCATAGAAGTCGATAGAAATGAAGATAATTTGTTCTGCATTGACTTCTATTACATGCAATACCACATGTGGCCAGAAGAGGGGGGAGGGCGCCAGAGAGCCTTGGAAATACTCGGGGACAGCTCGGTTGAACTCGGAAACCCTCGGAAACACTCAGGAATGGAGTATTTCTGAGTATTTCTGAGTGATACCGAGTATTTCCGAACAGCTCCGAACTGTTCCGAGTGTCACCGGCGCCCCCGCCCCTCTGGCCAAATGCGGTACTGCACACCCCATTAGCTTGAATTCCGCTCGTTTTGCGAGACAACATTCGCAAATCGAGTCAGAATTAAAAAAAAAAAGTTGCTCGTCTTTCAAAACGCTCATTAACCGCGTTACTCGTTAACCAAGGTTCCACTGTAATATGTGTTTGGGTTTATAGGGATGAGGTGGCAACCTCAGGACCAGTGCACAAAGCAAGGTCCATAAAGATGATTGATAACGTGGCTGATTTCGGGGTACACATAACGTCACGCCAGTATAAGAACTGTGACTCATCCCTTTAAACCTGAACACACATGATCTACATAGGTTCTGAGGCTAATTTAATGCAGATAAGGCACCAAGTAAGTTTAATTACCACCTTAATCAGCCACAGAACCTGTGTAATTAATATGTGTTCAGGTTTAAAGGGATGAGGTGGTAACCCTAGTGTGCAGTCATGTTGGAACAAGAAGGAGCCATCCCCAAACTGTTCCCACAAAGTTGGGAGCATGAAATTGTCCAAAATGTCTTGGTGTGCTGACGCCTTAAGAGTTCCCTTCACTGGAACTAAGGGGCCAAGTCCAACTCCTGAAAAACAACCCCCCACCATAATCCCCCCTCTACCAAATGATTTGGACCAGTTAGAGTTGCCACCTCATCCCCTTAAACCCGAACACATATGAATTATACAGGTTCTGAAGGCTAATTTAATGTGGAACCTTGGATTATGAGCATAATCCATTCCAGGAAAATGCTTGTAATCCAAAGCACTCGCATATCAAAGCGAGTTTCCCCATAGCAGTCGATGGAAATGAAGATAATTTGTTCCGCATTGAATTCTATTACATGCAATACCACATGTGGTCAGAAGTGGGGGGAGGGCGCCAGAGAGCCTTGGAAATACTCGGGGACAGCTCGGTTGAACTCGGGAATGGAGAATTTCTGAGCATTTCTGAGTGATACCGAGTATTTCCGAACAGCTCCGAACCATTCCGAGTGTCACCGGCGCCCCCGCCCCTCTGGCTAAATGTGGTACTGCACACCCCATTAGCTTGAATTCTGCTCGTTTTGCGAGACAACATTCGCAAACCGAGTCAGAATTTAAAAAAAAAAAGTTGCTCATCTTTCAAAACGCTCGTTAACCGCGTTACTCGTTAACCAAGGTTCCACTGTAATATCTGTTGGGGTTTAAAGGGATGAGGTGGCAACCTTAGGACCAGTGCACAAAGCAAGGTCCATAAAGATGATAGATAACGTGGCTGGTTTCGTGTACACATAATGTCACGCCAGTGTAAGAACTGTGACACGGAGGAAATTAATCTCCACTGCGATGACATCCTCACTAAAAACCAGCTTTGTGGCTAAATGTGGACAATATCCACCTCCAGCGTTCCCCTTGTAGAGATGAACTCTAAGAGACAGATGTGATCAGGTCTATCTCCATAGTGAACTCTCCTCGCGGTGACACCATTCCACCGGTGACACATTCTCTTTCCAGAAGCCTCCCGCCCCGGCAGAGATGAAGGGTTAACTCATTGCGACCAGGCTCATTCCCAATTTAGAGAGCCCAGATCCTTCCATAAATCAAAAGTTACAAACAGACTTTGCGGTGTCATAACTCTTGTGACGGGCCGCGCCGTGATTGATTTCTAGACACCCTTCTCCAGGCTGATTACCATAATGCACACTTGTGGGACACTCCACGCGGGAGCGGAGAAGGGGGAGCCGCGCCGCCGCTCCATAACAAATGATCTCGACTCCACCTCGCCGAGAGTGATTTCCCTCCAATGTTTCATCATATCAAGTGGGAGAAAAGAGTCCTCAGGTTTGGGCAATCAATTACAGATATGTGTAGAGGCAGACACAATCATTTCAGTGATTGTCACCACTCCAGAGCGGTGACACGGCGGGGGGGGGGGGGGGGAGGGGGGGACGTTGAAGGGGAGGGGGGGTTATCCATCAAACCATTTTTATCCCGACACGTTGAGAAAGATGGGAGACAATTGTAGACTAACAGGCACCTGGATTGGATGGCATGAAAAATAGATACACTTTAAACATATACAAACCGTTAAAAGATACCTGACCATCAGGCCTCGCGATTCCCCCGCCGAACACTCATGAATTAGATCACAAAGGAGAATGGAGAGTGAAATTTTCCGATAACCTTGTGCGGGATGAGTCCCCCCCCCCCGCGCTCGGCACCACCGGGGCGGAAATCTGCGTCTACCACGGGTGTGATTGATGCACTGGGGCTTTAAGAAGTTAAAGCTGAACTCCGAGCAGATATTAAAAAAAAAAAACATAAATGAATGCAGCTCTGTAATCATTTACTCATTGGTAAGGGAGCGTTCAAACCATAAGGCGCATCAGAGCGCACGCACTTTATTTGCACGGTGCCCATCAACCACTTCCGGGCACTTTTACCCCCTTGCTGCTCAGGGCAATTTTTCAGCTTTCAGCGCTGTCACACTTTGAATGACAATTGCGCGGGTCATGCTACACTGTACCCAAATGATACTTTTATCACTTTTTTTTTTTACACAAATAGAGCTTTTTCTTGGTGGTATTTAATCACCACTGGGGTTTTTCTTAGTTTCTGTTATAAAATTTTGCAAACAGGTATTTTTTTCTCCTTCAGTGATGTGCGCTGATGAGGCTGCACTGATGGGCACTGATGAGGCTGCACTGATAAGGCTTCACTGTTTTGCAGGAACTGAGGGGCATTGTAGGCTGCACTGATGGGCACTAATAAGCTGCACTAATGGGCACTGATGAGGCTGCACTGATGGGCACTGATGAGGCAGCACTGATAAGGCTGCACTGTTTTGCAAAACTGATGGGCATTGATAGATGGCACTGATGGGTATTGATAGACGGCACTAATGGGCACTGATAGGTGGTACTGATGGGAACTGATAGGTTGCACTGATGGGCACTGATGAGGCTGCACTGATGGGCACTGATAGGCTGCACTGGTGGGCACTGATAGGCTGCACGGATGGGCAATGACGAGACTGCATTAATAGGCACTGATGAGGCTGCACTAATGGGCACTGATGGGCACTGATAGGTGTTACTGATGGGCACTGATAGGTTGCACTGATGGGCACTGATGAGGCTGCACTGATGGGCACTGATAGGCTGCACTGGTGGGCACTGATAGGCTGCACGGATGGGCAATGATGAGGCTGCACTAATGGGCACGGATGAGGCTGCACTAATGGGCACTGATAGGCTGCACTGATGGGGAGGCACTGATAAGGCTGCGCTGTTTTGCAGAACTGATGGGCATTGATAGATGGCACTGATGGGCATTGAAAGACGGCACTGATGGGCACTGATAAGTGGCACTGATGGGTACTGAAAAGCACTGATTCGCAGCACTGATTGGTCACTGATTGGCACTGATTTGTAGCACTGATGGGCACTGATTGGCACTGTTGGGGCCACAATGATAAGCAGGACACTGATGATCAGTGCCCTGATTATCAGTGTAGATGTCCTCTTTCACACTTGCCGGTTACCGGCTCTCTCCTCTCCTCACGCTGTGACAGTGTAAGGAAAAGAATGCCAATCACCGGCAAGTGTGTTTAAAGTGAATCTGTATGGGAGTGATTTTATCATTATCAATCAGCTGCTGCACCTGTAGGGCTCTAATGGGGAAAGTGGGAGGATCTGCATCCCTTTGGAGGGGATTTCCCTTTGAAAGTATCTCACCAAAAATGCCATTTCTGTTGGGATACCCAAAATCGAATTTGTATCTTGGTGCTGACATTTCTGGGGGGCGTACTATATCTGTGTACAGAACACCTCCAGGTGGCCATATTGCATTTTACAGAAAATTACAGCGGCTGCAGATTGAAAAGGAAAGGTAATTCTTAATAACATTCAATTATAAGATGACTTGTCGCTATTGTATAGGCTATATTATTTTATTTATTTTTTTATTTGCAAATTTATGGAGTAACCCTTTAAATTCAATAGTCTGCCTTAAACGTGGTATTCGCAAGCACGCCAAAAAAAAAAATGAACGCGATTTATGGTTTGAACAAGCTCTTTAGGGCAGTTGATTAATTTCAATGGGCTGCCCTAGGCAAAAAAGTAGTGCAGGCACGATTTTAAAAAATTGTTCTTTATGGTTCGATGCGTTTTGGTTTCTGCGAACACATGTGCGTTTGCTAGATGAGTGGGGGCGCCAATAGGAATTAAGAGAAGGCAGCATGTTTTCATGCAGTGAAGGAAATCGCACGACCCGCAACACACCTTGTGCGAAGAAGCCCTGAATGTGTTTTTTAAATGCAAGCAGTGTACCTGAATGTGACCTCTTATTAGAGAACGAAAAAATGTGTTTTGTTTCCTTTCGATTCGTAATTTACATAAATTAGTTTAGTTAAATTCCTTTCATTTGTTTAATTTGTTTTCAGAATTCGTTTCATCTATTTGTTTTCGAATCGATTTGAATTTGGATCGATTCGAAAAGTTTTCAAATAAACTTTGAATTTTTGAATTTGAAAAATCTTTAAATTCAAATAGTTTTCGAATTCAAATAGGTTTCCAATTTCCACAGAGAAAAAAAATAGAAAATAAAGGAATAGAATGGAAAAAAATAACTTTTCTTTACTATTCTATTCCTTTATTTTCTATTCTATTTTATGCTCTTTGAAAATTGGAAAACTATTTGAAAAGGGGAGATTTATACTTAGGGTGAACATGCACCTTAGTGCTTGATTTTTTTTTTGGGGGGGGGGGGGATTTTTGCTAGTAGGGATGATTGGGGGGTATTTGTGCTAAGAGGGGGGAGAGAATTTGTGCTCGGAGGGGAAATGTAAGGGGTAGAGGATTTCTGCTAGGTGAGGGAAGTTTTTTTTAGTGGTGGGGGGTGGTGCTGGTTACATATAGGGAGAGAGAGGATTTGAGCTGGGGGGGATGGGGGCGGCAAAGATTTGTGCCAGGAGGGGGGATTTCAGGAGGGGGGTTGGATTTGTACTGGGAGGATGGGCAGATTTATACTTAGGGTGAACATGCACCTTAGTGCTCGATTTTTTGGGGGGAGGGGGATTTATGCTAATAGGGATAATTGGGGGGGGGATTTGTGCTAAGAGGGGGGAGAGAATTTGTGCTCGAAGGGGAAATTTGAGGGGTAGAGGATTTCTGCTAAGTGAGGGAAGTTTTTTGGTGGGGGGGGGGGGGTTGTGCTGGTTACATATGGGGAGAGAGTGGCTTTGAGCTCAGGGGGATGGGGGGGCAAAGATTTGTGCCAGGAGGGGGGATTTCAGGGGGGGGTTGGATTTGTACTGGGAGGAAGGGGAGATTTATACTTAGGGTGAACATGCACCTTAGTGCTTGAGTTTTTTTTTTTGTGGGGGGGTTGCTGACACATAATCATACATCTTGAGGGGGGTGGGGGTGGGGGGGGGGGGGTTGCACAATTTGGCATGTTTGCCCTGGGCTGTACATGACCTTGTCCGAGCACTGATAATAATAATAATAATAATAATAATAACAGCACAATAATGTAACAACAAAGTAATAATAATACCAATAATACAATAATAATAATGACAACAACAATATAATAGTGAAACAGCAATATTATTATCGTTATTATTATTATACAGGATTTATATAGCGCCAACAGTGTACGCAGCACTTTACAATATAAAAAGGAGACAATACAGTTATAATACAATTAAATACAAGAGGATTAAGAAGGCCCTGCTCAGAAGAGCTTACACTCTAATAGGGTGGGGCAGGTGGTACAAGAGGTTGTAACTGTGGGGAATGAGCTGATGGAAGGGGTAGGAGATTATAAAAAGAAATCAGAAAATAAAGTTTCTCGCCAAGGTGAATAACAACACAATAATGTAACAACAAAATAATAATAACAAAAAAATAATGTAACAACAAAATAATAATAATAATAATATAATAATGTAGCAACAATGTAATAATAATACCAATACAATAATAATAATGACAACAACAATATAATAGTGAAACAGCAATATAAAAAGAAATAAGAAAATAACAAAAATACAAAATAAACAGTTAACTAGTTAAAAGGTATCATTTTCCTGGGATTTACAAAGCAAAGGTCTTCCATCGAGATAGTTAGAACACAGCTGTATCCACCCTAAACTCAAATATCAGTTTTGGCTGGACTGAGCCTTTAAGTTTTGCATTGGGACCTCGATTCATTCAACCTCCTAATTTGATACAAGATGAAAAAATCATCATTATTCCCATTCAATCCCGTCACCGAAATAAGCGTTATCATTACATGCAGGTTAAACCGCCAGATCCGAATTGCGGTTTCCATCTCCGGGAAGGAATTTATTAGAAAAGTGACTTTCGGAGGAGCCCATAACTCCGTAATGTCTTTTTTTAAGCAAAGTGGGGAAGAATTTGAGAGTCACAGCTGCAATTGTAACATTACGGTGCAAGTCAATAAATCTCGACGCGCGGTGCAGATTGCCTGTCTGTCCAAACCTCATTGTGCGAGGGGCCAGCCAGCCTCGCTTTAAGAAATGTATGTGCACCTCAAACTAATTTTATCACCTTCATTTGTAAACTAGTCAATCAATCATAAGTCCTCGGGCCCGTTTTAATACAAAGAGAGGGAGTGCATTTTCATGCATTTTCAGAGGCGGCGGTCGGGGATTAATCTCAACCTGATCAGACAAGCCTTGCCCTCATCTCAATAGACCGTCATTAAGGTCAACAATGTATATTAAAAAGCTGATCAATGTAGTGCGCAATGGAGCTATTTCACAGATTGGCAAAAACCGATGTCTTGCCATAGAGGGGAAGACAGGCGGGGAGAAATAGATATCGGAACGGAAGGCTTGACGCCAGCGCCATTCTGTTAGTTAATTCGCATGACTGTGAGCAGAAATATTGCAGTATAAAGTAATGAGGTTTATATCTTTTTTTGTGTGTTTGTTATGAATTAGGATCCGGGCTTTAATGAAAAATTTTGGAGTAATGGAAAATCGAGATACCTTCTTATATCATAGGTCTCATTCACACCAGCTGGTTAGGTCACGCAACAATGCATGCGTCCTGGTGTGAAAAGTGCGCACATGCGCTTCCATGCATTGCTTAATACATCACAGTGCTTATTTCACTTTTTTTAACTTCAGACTTTATTTAAATGTTACAATTCATATAAAGTGAACCTTCACCCAAGGCTGCAATCACATCTGAGCATTCGCAAAACGATAAAAAAAAAATTTAAGTGTCGCGCTTGCAGTGCCATTCATGGCACTCCAAACCAGGGCCAGGACAAGGGGTGGGCAGGAGGGGAAGCTGCCCTGGGCACTGTGGTACCATGTGGGGTAGGGGGCACCACAAGCAGATTGGGGGGGACGGGGGAATTTGGCGAAGGGTGGTAGGGAGTAAGAATTGTTCTAGGAGGGGAATTTTGGGTAGGTGTGCTAGGAGCGGTGATTTGGGGGGATTTGTGATGGAAGGGAGATGGGTGAAAAGGATTTGTGCCAGGAGGGGGGATTTGGGGGGTATGTGCCAGAAAAGGTAATATGGTTGTGAGGGATTTGTGCTAAGATCGGAATTTTTTTTTTTTGGGGGGGGGGGGGGGGGGGTTTATGCTAGTAGGGACAATTGGGGATATTTTTGCTAGGGGGAGGGGATTTGGAATGGGGGGAGAGGTTTTGTGCTCGGAGGGGAAATTTGAGGGGTAGAGAACTTGTGCTAGGAGGGGGAAGTTTTTTTTGGGGGGGGGGGATTTATGCTAGTAGGGATGATTGGGGGTATTTGTGCTAGGGGGAGGGGATTTGGAATTGGGGGGAGAGGTTTTGTGCTCGGAGGGGAAATTTGAGGGGTGGAGAACTTGTGCTAGGAGGGGGAAGTTTTTTTTGGGAGGGGGGGGGGATTTATGCTAGTAGGGACGAATGGAGGTATTTGTGCTAGGAGGAGGGGATTTGGAATGGGGGGAAAGGTTTTGTGCTCGGAGGGGAGATTTGAGGAGTTGAGGACTTGTGCTAGTAGGGGGAAGTTTTTTTTTGGGGGGGGGATTTATGCTAATAGGGACGATTGGGGGTATTTGTGCTAGGAGGAGGGGATTTGGAATGGGGGGAGAGGTTTTGTGCTTGGAGGGGAAATTTGAGGGGTGGAGGACTTGTGCTAGGAGGGGGGAGTTTTTTTTGGGGGGGCGGGATTTGTGCCGAGGGCATATGGGGAGAGAGAGGATTTGAGCTGGGTGGGGCAAAGATTTGTGCCAGGAGAGGGGATTTCAGCAGGGGCGTGGATTTGTACTGGGAGCAAGGGGGGATTTATGCTTAGGGGGAGCAGATTAGTGCTCAATTTTTGGGGGAGGGGGGATTTTTGATGACACATAATCATACATCTTGGGGGGGGCGCACAATTTGGCATGTTCGCCCTGGGCTCCAGAGTACCTTGTTCTGGTACTGCTTCAAACGCAGCGTTTTTGTGTGCGGCAAAACGCACAGCAAACACATCAAAGCGAGTGGTACAAAAAGCGCAAAGCTCAATGCCTTAAACGGTACATGGGCTTCTTTGGCGTGTCTGTCACCCATAGGGCAACATATTCAAATTATTAGACTGTCCTATGTGCTTAGCGCAAAAACGTGCAAAGAAAGCAAGAAAAAACATGTGATCACAAGGTGCTAGGTGTAAACCTAGCCTAAAGGTGGTGTTGTGCCTCCCTGCCTCCGCCGCCTTCCCTCTCTTACAAACGACAAATTATTTTTTTTTTTTCAGCAAAGTACTTTATTTGTACTGCTTTGTTCCATGTTTCAGGTGAGAAGTCTTCCCTGCCCCCTGCACATACAGGAATGCACCACAGGGCTTGGTTCCTTAGAGTACCCTACGACACGTCTGCTCTTGGGCTGGTTTCCCTGACCATTTGGGCATGTGCTGGGTTTCCTGCACACGTGCACAGACTTCTAGTAGGAAAATGTGAAACCTTGCCTGTCTTTGCACATGTGCCTAAAGTGGAACTGCACCCCTAATTGGAAGTTCTGATTTTCTCCCCCCCCCCCCCATCCTTTCTAACTTTTTTTTAAGGGGGGGGGGGGGACCTGGTTTTGAGAGGTACCCACCCCACTTCTGCCCAGATTGCCTCAGACCTCTGATGACGTCAGACGTTGCTGACGAAACACATTTTGTCAGTTAGTCACTTCCGCCATCCCTTTGGAACGCAGGTGGAACGAGATTGGCATGCCTGCTTGGTTTTTTTGGGCATTTCAAGGTTTACTGAACTGTAAGTGCATATATTTTTTTGAGTAATAAAAAGTCACAAGCTACACCATGAGGAGTTCTCTTTTCTCTCTTTGATATTTATGAACCCAAACCTTTGTTGGCGGATGTATTGTTTCTGGGTCGTTTTTCCATTGGAGGATACATCTCTTTTTTATGACTACCTGTAATGGGATTAATGTCTGTTTGGAGAGTAGGATGTTTGCCTATTAATCGGTGGTAGAAGACACTTTAATTCTTCACATTCAACAAGAAGTTTTTCACCTTCACTTGACTGGAGACATTTGGCGACGGTTGATGGACTTTATTATTGCATTTAGAATATAATTTTTTACACATGTTTGTTTGCATATAGGAGCGTGGTATGGAAAATGTACTACATTTTTTTTTCTTTTTTACCCTTTCTTCTGCCCGCAGCCTCTTGGGACACTTCACTGGCTACGGGACCATTCGCAGGGTGCAGTGCAGTTTTCACATGCGCAGTCAGGAGCCGGTTTTTTTTTTTTTGCTTTTTTCCCTTTATTTTTACATGGTGCTTCTGCCAGTAACACACTTCCTGCCTTATGGTGAGAACATTCATTAACTGCACAGTATCTACAGAGTAGCAGTGCTGTCACCACTTTACGGGCTGTATCTTCCTGACACTCATTAGAACTGAAGAAGTGGCTTAGATAAACTATGAAAGATCTTCAACATTACAGAACATGTCCAATTGTATTTGACCTACTACTAGATACCAGGGTTGCCCACCGCCAGTAAATTTACTGACAGTTTGTAAAAATCTGTGATTTTTTTTTACAACTGCCAGTAAATATCAGGGCTGATAATTTCATGCTGTGTTGACTTTTTAATGTAAATCAAGCAAATTACTTTGTTCTAGGTATTGTCAGTGTTTCCATATCATGTTTATACTGTTCAAATATTCACTGTGTTAATTTTCAATAAGAGATCTGTAAATTCTCAGGTTCCCAGTAAAAAATGTGCTCCGCCAGTAAAATTTCCATGTTTTTTTCAGTAAAAAATGCTGCAGGAGGTTGGCAACCCTGCTAGATACTGTTCACCATGACCTGGATAGCTGAGACAATTCCTGTTACCCATACCAGTAAACTAGATTTTCACTTATTTTCTGCCATGCAGCACTTGGCGAACTAGAGAAACTGACTGGGCAACACGATCTGTTCCTGTATGTCCAAAGAACAATGGAGGTCCCTGCTATCAAAGATCACCAGCCAATAGGGATTTCCCTGTTTTGAGTTGAGTGGTGGACAAGGTCTGATCACCGGCATGGCTTCATTGGGAGAGATTTTTCTGCCACCTGAGCCATTTGCCACCACAAGATTCCTCTAGTAACTTCTCTTTAGGTAAATGGAAGACTCAACGGCTAATGATGGAAGTAGCTTGGCTGAAATGTAAAGCTAGTGGCCGGTCATATGTATTCCGGGCTGGGAGGAGGTAGTCTTACAGCCATGTTTCTAGAGGCCCAGGTTGAGATGAATCTAAGGGAGGAATGAGGGGTACTTGTCCCTCTGGGCCTGTATCAATAAGATATACCGTTATATATTGGGTTGGTGACCTTGGGTGGAGATACTATACCATGCATACCATCTTCTTCCCATTTAGACCTGCAGTCAAAATATCCGACAGAGGGAGGTCATCCTGCACTGGCTTCTGAGCTATCATGTGGACAAATGACAAGAGCCACTAAGAAACATTATATTGGAAGATGTAACACGATGTGTCTTAACAAAGTCCTGTGTCAGTGGGCTTTTGGGCTTGATGGCATCAGTTTGACATCAGATTTGAACTCTTTAGAGGTCATTCAGAAATCACTGGCAGGTAGATCTAACCTGCAGTTGAACTTCTAACCTGCATTTTGCATCCACATAGACTTGTATGGAACTACAAAACCCATTTGAAGTAAACAAAAGCCCATTGACGCAGGCCCTAAACTAGGTGCTCTGAGAGCACCCAACATTCACCATGCCCAATAGTAACTAAGACACTTTGCTTGGAACACCCATGTAGGGAGGTACAGTCTGTGTTCTCCACTGTTGGTGGCACTTGACCAGAGCTGTACTGCAGCTGTAGGGAAGGTCAAAAGAAACTTGGTTTCTCTAAATCTCCCTTGGCTCCGGTTGGCTACGCTGCATTCAGGTGACCCTGGCAACCATCTTGGTTCCCTTTGGTCATCTTGGTTTCCTTGGTTCCAGTACCAGTTGGCTACTTTGCATCCACCTGACCCTGGCAACCATCTTGGTTCCCTTTGATCATCTTGGTTTCCTTGGTTCCAGTACCAGTTGGCTACTCTGCATCCACCTGACCCTGGCAGTCATCTTGGGTCAGGCAGAGTCTTTTTAAGTCCCTGCCCCTAGGGTTTGA
This sequence comes from Lithobates septentrionalis, assembly GCA_037952835.1. Classification (NCBI taxonomy): domain Eukaryota; kingdom Metazoa; phylum Chordata; class Amphibia; order Anura; family Ranidae; genus Lithobates; species Lithobates septentrionalis. The sequence goes on along the minus strand of JBBDGP010000495.1, from coordinate 174,914 downwards.
CGTGCTTTGGCGAAGTGGCTAGTGTAGGGGAGTATACCCATCTGTAGGGAGAGGATCCGAAGGAGTAGGGAAAGCTCAGGGACTACGCCTACCCCTCTGCAAGCTCCCTCTTGGGTTGGACTGATCACGTTGCACACCACCTCCCTCAGCAAGTGTTTTTTTTCAGCTCTGGCCTACTACTGCTGACTGCTGCATTGACTGTGAGTTCCTGGGTGTGTGACCTCACCGCCGGGCTTTTGTACTGTTTAACAAGTTCCTCAATACACTGGTTTCTGCCATCTGGACCTCAGTGTGATTACTCCTGCAGCCCCATGCTGCACCTGACCCACACCCACTTTAGCCCATAGAAATCTGTATCTGCCATGAAAGGACCACTTGGTTCTGTGTCCCCCCCCACAAGGACATTGGTTTCCAGCCTACCCAGAATTAAAAGGCTTCTCTACCCAATGTGAGGAAGTTGTTACGGGTGGAGTAGCCCTTTCAGTAGTCCCATCACAGCGGAAATCAGAAGTTTGTAAGATCCTGTAAGACGTGCCTTCGTTCAGCTCATCCCGGAACGGGTTAATTCATGAAAAACATCGTGAAGGATGCCAGAAGATTAAGATTAAGCCCTGCAGAAGAGAATGTTCTAGCCAGAAATTGGTTTAATTAATAGCACATTCTACATAATGATTACAGTGTAATTGCACTGCCTAACAGAGCACCATTAAATAAAGCCGGTCTTCCTTTACAACACCCTAAGGCTAAAAATAATGAGTTACATTTCAAATCACTATGCAACAGGTTCATAAATAACAGTTAAGCCTATACAAGGTGAATACTTATAAATAATAAATATTTGCCTTTTGTAATTGAAGAAAAAAATGACAGCCTTCCCTTTTCTGCGGCAAGGCGGATCGTCGCGTTATAATTCCGGAGAAGCCATCGCCGTGATTTCTCAGGAAGGCGATGAATAATTTATTCAAATGCTAATATTCCCCGTAGTCTGACTATGAGGAGCAAATATTCATATAGAAGGAGTAAATGGACGGACGATCGCCCAAGGCGCGTGCTCTTTGATTGCGCCCCCCCCCCTCCTCTCCAGGATGTGTCCATTCTAAATGGGGTGAGAAAAAAAAAGGGGGGGGGAGAGGGAGCATCACCCACAAATTTTATGAAATTAAACTATACGAAGGCACACGTACAGAAACTCCTTTTTGAAAAGTACATAAAGGATATTAATTCAGATACACAAAAATAAAAGAACTTAGAAATCAGCTTGTCCGCATTTTTTGTTTGCAACACAATGCACAATAACACGTTACACGGTAGCGTGTTGCAATATCCTGTTGTGCAAAGAGTTGGATGAATTGTTTTTTGTTAAAAGAAAAAAAAATTTAATAACTGCAATGCATTGTGACAATACACCGTACACAACACAAACCAGCATGAAAGTTATACGCACCATAGCGTGCGCCCATGGTGTGAACAGGCCGTAATGATTGCAGCTATCGGATTATTATGAGATAATAAAATGTATTTTAAATGCAACTAGTATACAATACTTGAATTTGAATTGATTTCAGCCTCTTGTAATACCTTGTACAGCAGCACTCAGTAGGGTTGCCACCTGTCCAGGATTCCCCCGGACAGCCCTGGTTTTGGATCATGTGTCCGGGTTTCAGTCTGCACCAGAAAGGCAGAGGGAGATTAGGGAAGTAAACAAGTGGCTGAAGAGCTGGTGTAGTAAGGAGGGGTTTGGGTTCCTGAAGGACTGGGCCGACTTGTCAGTCGATAACCGGTACTATAGAAGGGACGGACTGCACCTAAATGAGGAGGGTGCAGATCTGCTGGGAATGAAGATGGCCAAAAAGTTAGAGGGGTTTTTAAACTAGGCAATGGGGGGGAGGGTCCAGAGGTAGAGATAGTCAGCGCGGAAGATATTCCAGAGGGTAGTATTGGGGGCATTAGTGGTAGGTTAACCAAAGCACAAAAACACAAGGTGAGTATAGTAGCAAGTCTTATGCCGCGTACACACGGTCGGACTTTTCGTCTACAAAAGTCAGACAGCCTGTCCGACAGACTTCCGGCAGACTTTCGGCGGACTTTCGACGGACTTGCGGCGGACTTTCTAACGAACAGACTTGCCTACACACGATCACACAAAAGTCCATCGAATTCTTACGTGATGACGTACACCGGACTAAAATAAGGAAGTTCATAGCCAGTAGCCAATAGGTGCCCTAGCGTGGCTTTTTGTCCGTCGGACTAGCACACAGACGAGCGGATTTCGGGGTCCGTCGTAGTTACGAAGTAAAGATTTGAAGCATGTTTCAAATCTAAAGTACGTCGGATTTGAGGCTAAAAAAGTATGTTGAAAGTCCGGAGAAGCCCACACACGATCGGATTACCAGCCAGCTTTAGTCCGTCAGCGTCCGTTGGACTTTTGTAGACGAAAAGTCCGACCGTGTGTACGCGGCATTAGTTGCAATCTCGAAACACCCAATACGAGGACAATATGCGACCGGTCTAAACTACGTGGCATGTTCACCAATGCCAGGAGCCTGGCGGACAAGATGGGTGAACTAGAGATACTGTTGTACGAGGTGGATTTGGATTTGGTGGGAATTTCAGAGACCTGGTTCAACAGCTCTCATGATTGGCTGGCAACCATTCAAGGGTATACCCTTTACCGCAAGGATAGAGAGGGTAAAAAAGGGGGAGGGGTATGCCTATATATCAAGAAAAATGTACAATTGAATGTGAGAGATGACATTACTGAGGGAGCTAGAGAGGAGGTGGAATCCTTATGGGTAGAGCTCCAAAGGGATGAAGCTAAGGGGAAAATAATACTGGGAGTATGCTATAGGCCCCCTAACCTGAGGGAGGAAGTGGAGACAGATCTCCTATCACAATTTGGATTAGCAGCAAGGATGGGAAGTGTTATCATAATGGGGGGTTTTAATTATCCAGACATAGACTGGGCGGAGGGAACCGCGCATTCATTTAAGGCTCGCCAGTTCCTTAATGTCTTGCAGGACAATTTTATGGGTCAGATGGTAGACGCATCAACTAGAAATAAAACATCACTGGATCTACTGATTACCAACAATACAGACCTGATCTGATGGAAATACGGGGCAATTTAGGTAACAGCGATCACAGGTCAATTAGTTTCAGTATAAATCACACAAATAGGAAACATAAAGGGAATACAAAGACACGTAATTTCAAAAGAGCCAACTTCCCTAAACTACAAACCTTGCTAAAAGGCATAAATTGGGATAAAATATTAGGAACAAAGAATACGGAGGATTGCTTTAAGAGCATATTAAATAAGGGCATTAGCCAATGTATCCCATTGGGTAATACATTTAAAAGAGCGAACAAAAGCCCTGGATGGCTTAACTCCAATGTAAAAATGCATATAAAAGCAAAGAAGAAGGCCTTCAAAAAATACGGGGTTGAGGGATCATCCTCAGCATTCAGACTTTATAAAGAATGCAATAAGAAATGTAAGGGTGCAATTAGGACAGCTAAGATAGAACATGCAAGACACATAGCGGAGGAGAGCAAAAAAAATCCCAAGAAATTCTTTAAGTATGTAAACAGTAAAAAAGGGAGGACAGACAATATTGGCTCCATAAAGAATGAGGAAGGACATCTGGTTACAATGGATGGGGAGATGGAAAAGGTATTGAATTTATTCTTCTCCTCAGTATTCACGAGTGAATCGTGGGGCTTCAGTAACCAAAACTGCAGTGTTTATCCTCATGACACAACACAGGAAGCACCTCCATGGTTAACAGAAGACAGAATTAAAATTAGACTTGAGAAACTTAACATTAATAAATCACCGGGACCAGATGGCTTGTATCCGAGGGTACTTAGGAAACTCAGTCAAGTGATTGCCAGACCGTTGTTCCTAATTTTTACAGACAGTCTACTGACAGGAATGGTACCAGCTGATTGGAGAAAAGCCATGTAGCACCAATATTTGAAAAGGGCCCAAATACATCCCTGGGAATTACAGACCAGTTAGCCTAACATCAATAGTATGTAAACTCTTGGAGGGGATGATAAGGGACTATATGCAAGATTTTAGTAATGAGAACGGTATCATTAGCAGTAATCAGAATAGATTCATGAAGAATCGTTCTTGCCAAACCAATCTAGTAACCTTCTATGAGGAGGTGAGTTGCCATCTAGATAAAGGAAGGCCTGTAGACGTGGTGTATCTGGATTTTGCAAAAGCATTTGACACAGTTCCCGATAAACGTTTACTGTACAAAATAAGGTCCGTTGGCATGGACCATAGGGTGAGTACATGGATTGAAAACTGGCTACAAGGGCGAGTTCAGAGGGTGGTGATAAATGGGGAGTACTCAGAATGGTCAGGGGTGGGTAGTGGGGTTCCCCAGGGTTCTGTGCTGGGACCAATCCTATTTAATTTGTTCATAAACGATCTGGAGGATGGGATAAACAGTTCAATCTCTGTATTTGCAGACGATACTAAGCTAAGCAGGGCAATAACTTCTCCTCAGGATGTGGAAACCTTGCAAAAAGATCTGAACAAATTAATGGGGTGGCAACTACATGGCAGATGAGGTTCAATGTAGAAAAATGTAAAATAATGCATTTGGGTGGCAAAAATATGAATGCAATCTATACATTGGGGGGAGAACCTCTGGGGGAATCTAGGATGGAAAAGGACCTGGGGGTCCTAGTAGATGATAGGCTCAGCAATGGCATGCAATGCCAAGCTGCTGCTAACAAGGCAAACAGAATATTGGCATGCATTAAAAAGGGGACCAACTCCAGAGATAAAACGATAATTCTCCCGCTCTACAAGACTCTGGTCTGGCCGCACCTGGAATATGCTGTCCAGTTCTGGGCACCAGTCCTCAGGAAGGATGTACTGGAAATGGAGCGAGTACAAAGAAGGGCAACAAGGCTAATAAAGGGTCTGGAGGATCTTAGTAATGAGGAAAGGTTGCGAGCACTGAACTTATTCTCTCTGGAGAAGAGACGCTTGAGAGGGGATATGATTTCGATATACAAATACTGTACTGGTGACCCCACAATAGAAATAAAACTTTTTCGCAGAAGAGAGTTTAACAAGACTCGCGGCCAATCATTAAAATTAGAAGAAAAGAGGTTTAACCTTAAACTACGTAGAGGGTTTTTTACTGTAAGAGCAGCAAGGATGTGGAATTCCCTTCCACATGCGGGGGTCTCAGCGGGGAGCATCAATAGCTTCAATAAACTATTAGATAAGCACCTGAATGACCGCAACATACAGGGATATGTAATGTAATACTGACACATAATCACACACATAGGTTGGACTTGATGTCTTTTTTCAACCTCACCTACTATGTAACTATGAAACCCGGCACATTACTCAGACTGGGCTGTGGCTCCCCAAGTAACCGAGATAGTCACACACAAATCTGTTGCCATCCGGGAGCTGCGGGTGGCTGTCTGGGGGCAGGTTTGGTATTCCTGGGGGGGACTGTTCGCTGCAGCGCACATAGTTACTACTCTCCTTGGGGCACCCAAAGGTGTCCCCAGGTCTTTTATAATCCTATAGTGTATGCTATGGGGAAAACAATTGGCCCTGTGAGGCTAAAGTGTTCGGGTTTGATTTAAAGCTGAGTTCCACCCTAAAAATTTTTTTTCCTTTAACCGCTTAAACCCCGGACCATTTTGCTGGCCAAAGACCAGAGCACTTTTTGCGATTCGGCACTGCGTCGATTTAACTGACAATTGAGCGGTCGGGTGACGTGGCTCCTAAAAAAAACGTCCTTTTTTCCCCACAAATAGATCTTTCTTTTGGTGGTATTTGATCACCTCTGCGGTTTTTATTTTTTGCGCTATAAACAAAAAAAGAGTGACAATTTTGAAAAAAACGCATTATTTTTGACTTTTTGCTATAATAAATATCCCCAAAAAATATATTAAAAAACATTTTTTGTTCCTCAATTTAGGCCGATACGTATTCTTGTACATATTTTTGGTTAAAAAAAATCACAATAAGCGTTTATTGATTGGTTTGCACAAAAGTTATAGCGTCTACAAAATAGGGGATAGTTTTATGGCATTTTTATTAATAATTTTTTTTTTTACTAGTAATGGCGGCGATCAGCGATTTTTATCGCGACATTATGGCGGACAGATCGGACAATTTTGACATATTTTTGGGACCATTGGATAATACAGCGATCAGTGCTAAAAAATTGCATTGATTACTGTAAAAATGTCACTGGCAGTGAAGGGGTTAACCTCTAGGTGGCGCTGTAGGGGTTAAGTGTGTCCTAGGGAGGGTTTCTAACTGTGGGGGGGGAGGGGCTGTGTGTGACATCACTGATCACAGGGAGCAGAGATCAGCGACAGTGTCACTAGGCAGAACGGGGAGATGCTTGTTTACATTAGCATCTCCCCGTTCTTCCTCACCGTGAGACGATCGCGGGTATCTCCGCGGGACCCGCGATCATGGTCACGGAGCTACCGGTGGGCGCGCGATCGCAAGCCGCCTCTTAACGTACAGTTACGTTAATCTGCCTGTACGTGCCCTTCTGCCGCAGTATATCTGCGTGAGGCGGTCGGGAAGCGGTTAAATGATTCCTTTAAACCTATAAACAAACATTTGGAGGAAAAAAATATTTTATACATACCCTAAACGCCCTGTTGCTATGTAGTCCTCGTAATCTGCCACTTCCTGGTCCGTGGAGCTTCTCGAGACTTCCTCCCTCGCCTGTGCTCCTGGGAAATGATGTGTCATCATTTCCCAGGAGTCTGTGGGCAGTACTGTGCTCGGCGCTACGGCCGCCGTTGAATCGCGCATGCGCAAGATCGAGAGGTGCATGCTTGTTACCCAGCATGCACCTATCCATGCATATTCCAGGAAGCGATCTCGATTGGGCTTCACTTGCCCACATTAATCATGGAAACGGCCACAAACGGAGGAATGGTATTTTACAGTAAGGAATTTATATCTTTCAATAATATATCAAGATCATTGTATACTGTTATTTTAATTTTGTTTGCAATTTTTTTTTCGCCGGAACTCCGCTTTAAAGAAAAGGTGGCAACCCTAGCACTCAGGATAAGGAGGGGCAGTACTGGGAGCCAATCAGGTGTGCTGCATTCACATGTGCCGAAAGGAGGAGACAGCAGAGAGACCAAACTCATCAGTCTGTTGCTGTTCCTTCAATGTCCAATCACAGGCTGGAGGTGGGGAGTTGACCAAGTTGAGTTGCTTTACTCCAGCAGAGAAAAGTCAAGTCTCTGGACAGGGTTGTGCTGCTTGGCCTAGCTGCTAAATCTTAGGACTGGATGGACAGAAATACAAATCCTTTGCATGGCAAAACATCTCATATATGAGGGGGGTATCAAAAAGTTTCGAAACTCGCTCTGTTTACAAGAAAGCACTTTATTTATCTATGTTTACACACTATCACCTTCAAAATAGTCCCTTTGCTCAGCAATACAGCGTGCCCAGCGCCACTTCTAGGAATGTGTCCTGGAAGTCCTCTTCTTGAAGAGTGTCAAAATGACGACCTATCCTTCGGACACAGCCGATCACAGATCGGGGTAAAGAGCCAATCACAGCGGCCCTTTACCATGTGATCAGCTGTAACCAATCACAGTTGATCATAGTCTAAACAGGATTTGTCGGTTATCAGCAGTCCTCATCTCACGCTGACAACGCAGGAGGAGAGGAGAGCCGGTAAGCCGCAATCCACACAGGAAACTTCTACACTGATAATCAGAGCACTGATCATCACTGTCCTGATAATCAGTGCAGCCCCAACAGTGCCCATCAGTGCGGCCTGTCAGTGTTATCAGTGATGCCTATCAGTGCAACCTATCAGTGCTCATCATTGCTGCCTATCAGTCCCCTTTAGTGCCACCTATCAGGGCCCATCAGTGCTGCATATCAGTGCCGCCTATCAGTGCCTCCTTTCAGTGCCCATCATTGCTACCTATCAGTGCCCCTTCTTTGCCACCTATCAGTGTCCTTCAGTGCCGCCTATCAGTGCCCATCAGTGCCGCACATCAGTGCAGCCTCAGTGCTTCCTATCAGTGCCACCTCATAAGTGCCCATCAGTGCCACCTATCAGTGCCGTATATCAGTGCAGCCTCAGTTCCTCCTATCAGTGCCGCCTCATAAGTGACCATCAGTGCTGCCTATCAGTGCCGCATATCAGTGCAGTCTAAGTGCCTCCTATCAGTGCCACGTCATAAGTGCCCATCAGTGCCCATCAGTGCAGCCTCAGTGCCTCCTATCAGTGCCACCTCATAAGTCCCCATCAGTTCCCATCAGTGCAGCCTCAGTGCCTCCTATCAGTGCCACCTCATAAGTCCCCATCAGTGCCGCCCATCAGTGCAGCCTCAGTGCCTCCTATCAGTGCCACCTCATAAGTCCCCATCAGTTCCCATCAGTGCAGCCTCAGTGCCTCCTATCAGTGCCACCTCATAAGTCCCCATCAGTGCCGCCCATCAGTGCAGCCTGAGTGCCTCCTATCAGTGCCACCTCTTAAGTGCCCATCAGTGCAGCCTTATCAGTGCACATCAGTAAAGGAGAAAAATGACTTATTTACAACATTTTATAACAGAAAAAAATTTGGAATGTTTGAAATGTATTTGTTTAGCAAAAAATAAAAACACCAGTAGTGATTAAATACCACCAAAAGAAAGCTCTGTCTGTCTCCAGAAAAATGATCACAATTTAGTGTGAGTACAGTGTTGTATGACCGCGCAATTGTCATTTAAAGTGTGACAGCGCTGAAAGGTGAAAATTGGCCTGGGCAGGAAGGGGGTGAAAGTGCCCGGTAGGCAAGTGGTTAAAGTGGTTCTAAAGGCAACACACTTTTCTTTTTTACTTTAATGCATTCCCTGCATTAAAGTAAAAAACGGCCCAATAATTGTATCATCCTTCCACCTCCCTCTATAATTACTCGAGTCCTATCTTGATCCAGCACTGTGCCCATCTGATCTGAGCTCCTCTCCTCACAGGACACAGAGGCAGCAGCAGGAGCCATTGGCTCCTGCTGCTCTCAATCAAATCCTGTGAGGGGGGAGCAGGGGTGTGGCCAAGCCACGGGAGCGAGCCTGCAGATGTGCCTCTGTATCAAGTACCCTGTTTCCCCTAAAATAAGACCTAGCGTGATTGTCGGTGATGGCTGCAATATAAGCCCTACCCTCCAAATAAGCCCTACCCTGTTTCCCCGAAAATAAGCCCTACCCTGAAAATAAGACCTACAAAGACTTTAACTAGGGCTTATTTGGGGGGTAGGGCTTATACTGAAGCCATCGCCGACAGTCACGCTAGGTCTTATTTTAGGGGAAACAGGGTAGCTTAGTATGAGGGCAAACATAGATGAGAAGTAGCCGATAGTGCCAGTGGTGGACCCCAGAACAGGAAGTAAGCAGTGGTGGCCTTTCCATTAGGGGCGCCCAGGCACCACCCCCTCTCTCCAAGCCACCCTTTAATGCATAATGGATAGATTCATGCACAGCATGAATCCATCCATGGCCGCCGCAGCCACCCCCTATTTATGGCCCCTTTCGGGGCACCGGACGCATGAATTACAGTGGCTGGGGATTATTTAGAAGCACCTGATTAGAGCCAGAGGCTCTAAAAGGCTTCAACATAGGGTGGGCTCGAGTCGCAGAGCATGCGACCTGGAGCCCACCAAGGTGTGTTACAACAGTGAATGATATTCGCCGTTGAAACACTCATCCTCAATCCGGCAAATTAGAAGGGGGTGTGAGACCCGTATTCCGATTGGCAAAAAGAGAAGACTCCCGATTGGCTGCCGACGGGGAGGAGGGAGGAAAAGGAAGCTGCCGCCGTGGAGAGCAGGAGAGCAGGCGGACGGGGCCGGTAAATGGGGGTAGTGCGACCGACCGACGTGGGGTGGTGGCATAGTGTTTTCCATTAGCCACCAATGGAGGTGAGGGACTGCTCTGTGCAATAACATGGTAAGTATAACATGTTTATTATTTTGGATAAAAAAAAATAACTTTACATTAATCGCCTCTTCTCAAGAAAGAGAAACCTGCTGTAGCAATAGAGCTTCTGTAGAATTATATCACTATATGCGCACATGACTAAATAACAGAGTATCGCTTATAAAGCAATTCACTGATAAAAGCTCAGAAACTGAACCTGGGGATGTTTAATCATCACTAGTTTACATGCAGATACATTGCCAGACGTTTGAATTTCTCATGAGATATTGGCTGCTCTGTATTTCCCAGGATCTCGCCGGAAGGAGTGTGACATCATCTTCACACCCAGGTAAGACCCAATCAGTGACCTGTACTAAGGCATGACATCTACTATGATGACATGTGGGCGTGCCTGAATGTATGTTTTAAGAGGAATTGTCACCAACTCCACCTTTAACAGCTGCAGATGGCCAACACAACCCCAGTGCCACAGCCGGAAAAAGGAACTGTTGCCAGTGCAACACATGTGTGTATTAGCCGTCTCTCTAGCCGCGCGCTCTTTTTGATACATTTTGATATACCTTTAAATTAATTATTATGTTACTAATACACTATGGGGGTTATTTACTAAAGGAAAGTCCACTTTGCACTGCAAGTGCACTTGGAAGTAAAGTCGCTGTAGATCCGAGGGGGACATGCAAGGAAAATAAAAAACAGCATTTTAGCTTGTACATGATTGGATGATAAAATCAGCAGAGCTTCTCCCTCATTTCAGATCTACCCCTTAGATTTGGAACGACTGCACTTCCAGGTGCACTTGCAGTGCAGAGTGGATTTGCCTTTCGAAATTAACCCCCAATGTATCTACATTATAGAATTTTCATGACCCAATATGACATAAGCTTCTGAAGAAGGACTACAAGGTTCGAAACGTGTCGTCAGCTGTCATCGTCAGTATGTACTTAAGCTAGCTCAGTATCCTGAGTGCGGTGTGATACAGCGCATCACTATTTATGGTTTAAGATCCTATGACGTAGGCTCTTTACCATGTGATCAGCTGTGTCCAATCAAAGCTGATCATAGTGTAAATAGAAGGTGCCGGGTATCGGCATTCCTCTCCTCACACTGACAGCATATGAGGAGAGGAGAGCCGATTTGTGGCTTTTCTCAGTGGAGACATCTGCACTGATAATCAGTGCAAATATAATCAGTGCACCCCCATCAGTGATGCCCACCAGTGCCAACCAGCAATGTCAATCAGTGATGCCTTTCAGTGTCTCCTTATTAGTGCTGCCTATCAATGTCATCTATCAGTGCCCATCAGTGCCGCCTATCAGTGCCTATCAGTGCCCATAAGTACTGCATATTAGTTCCACCTATCAGTGCCCATCAGTGCTGCATATTAGTTCCGCCTATCAGTACCCATCAGTGCCACCTCATCAATGATGCCTCATCAATGCCCGTCAGTACCGCCTCATCAGTGCATTTCTATTAGGATCTGTGTTTAACATTCCCAAACAAGAGCAGAAGGGCGCTTTATAGCCCCAGAGACAGCTACTTGAAGCTTGCCAGAAGCTTGACAAAAGCTTGCTGAAAGTTTCATAAAAGCTTGCTGTTTACACTTCTCTTATACAAGCTGAAGCTTGTGTGAAACAGGCCTTAGCCCTTGTTCAAACTGCCGTTACATGGAATCCGACATCCCTGCGTGACTTCATCGCGGCTTCCAGTTCGGGAACCCTGAGTCGGTGCAGCAGGTGCTGCCCAGCTGGACCCGCCCGGGGAGAAGAGAATACCTGGTGTGGAGCTTCAGCCTGGGATGGGGGTCAGGAGGAGTCAGAGAAGGGCCACCATGGGCCTCTGGGTTGTACTTGCTCCCTGGGCCAAAAGTTGCCAGTCAGCCCCTGGTGCCAGCTTACTTAATAACTGCTTCTGTCTAATTGAAACCTCATCTGATTTCGTATGAGCTGAGAAAGGGGTTGTGCTAGCTGTGTTTATGTTGTGAATAGTCCATCAAATGCAGCCACTGTGCCCAAGAAGCACAGCCACTGTGCCCATCAAGTGCAGCCACTGTGCCCATCAAATGCTGCCACTGTGCCATCAAACGCAGCCACTGTGCCCATCAAATGCTGCCACTGTGCCATCAAATGCAGCCACTGTGCCCATCAAATGCTGCCACTGTGCCATCAAATGCAGCCACTGTGCCATCAAATGCAGCCACTGTGCCCATTAAACGCTGCCACTGTGCCATCAAGCGCAGCCACTGTGCCATCAAACGCAGCTACTGTACCCATCAATTGCTGCCAGTGTGCCCTTCATTTGCCGCTACTGTGCCCCATCAAATGCTGCCAGTGTGCCCATCAATAGACACTACTGTGCCCCATCAAATACTGCCACTTACCTGTCTCGCAGCGGGTCAGCGATGGTGTCCTGCACGCTCCTCTGTGTCTTCTTCCATCCTCTCTATCAGGCGTCCAATCACAGCGCCTGACGTTTCAGCCAATCAGGTGACAGGTAACAGACCCGAGCACCCGATTGGCTGAGAGGCGGTTCAGTGTTAGCAAAGCGAATTCCTTTGCTTTGCTAACACACAGCTTAGTGAACAGCGAATGCACAGCATTGCGCCCGCTGTTCACATTTTTTGGAGCCTATTAGAGCCTATGGCTCTAATCAGGTGCTTCCAAAAAACCACCCCCGCCGCTGTAATTCAGGTGCCAGGTGCCCGAAAAGGGGCCGGACACCTGAATAGTGGGTGTCAGCAGCGACCAATGCATGAATCTATCTGTGGTGATAGAGAGGTGCCAGGAGAGAGGAGCCGGCGCTCCTGGGCCCTTTATGGACGCACCGCCACTGGTTCATAGTATAGCAGTAATGAAGTTGTAAAAATTGATCAAAAAAAAAAAAATTAAAAAGAAAGCATCAAACTAGAAAAATAAAAGCAAAATTAACAATAAAAAACTTTAAGTTTAAAGTGCCCCTGTGCTCGCTCGCAGAAGCAAATGCATATTTAAGCCGCGCCCACATATGTAAATGGCGTTCAAATCACACATGTGAGGTATCGCCGTGAACGTTAGAGCGAGAGCAATAATTCCAGCCCTAGATCTCCTCTGTAGCTCAAAACATGTAACCTGTAAAAATGTTGTCGCCTATGGAGATTTTTAAGTACCGCAGTTTTACGCCATTCCATGAGTGTGCGCAAGTTTGAAGCGTGAAGCGTGTTGGGTATCTATTCACTCGGCGTAACATCATCATTCACATTATGCAAAAAAAATTGGGCTAACTTTACTGTTTTTTTTTTTTAATGCATAAAAATTTTATTCTCTAGGGTCTCTGCTAAAAAAAAACATATACACTGGAACCTTGGTTAACGAGTAACGTGGTTAACGAGCATTTTGAAAGACGAGCAACTTTTTTTTTTTAAATCCTGACTTGGTTTGCGAGTGTTGTCTCGCAAAATGAGCAGAATTCAAGCGAATGGGGTGTGCAGTACCGCATTTGGCCAGAGGTGCGGGGGGGCGCCAGTGACACTCGGAATGTTTCGGAGCCGTTCGGAAATACTCGGAATCACCCGGAAATACTTGTAAACACTCGGAAATACTCCGTTCCCGAGTGTTTCCGAGCCTTTCCAAGGGTTTCCGAGTTCAGCCGAGCTCTCCCCGAGTATTTCCGAGGCTCTCCGGCGCCCCCCACCTCTGGCCACATGTGGTATTGCATGCAATAAAAGTCAATGCGGAACTAATTATCTTCGTTTCCATTGACTTCTATGGGGAAACTCGCTTTGATATGCGAGTGCTTTGAAATACGAGCATTCTCCTGGAATGGATTATGCTCGTAATCCAAGGTTCCACTGTGTATGTTTGGGGGGTTCTCAGTAATTTTCTAGCAAAAAAATAATGATTTTTACATGTAGGTGAGAAATGTCAGAATTGGCCTGGGTAGTTAAGTGGTTAAACATCATTAAAATTGGATTGTAAGAAAATATTGGAACGTGGGGGGGGGGGGGGGGGGCTGGTAACCTGGAATCCTTTTGATTTTGATTAGATATAAATTTGCCCATGCTTACTTTCCTTTGTGTTTATAGAAATTGGCGATTTTTCAGGCCTGGTACCCTCGGTATATTCACTTCTACCGGGCGGAGATATCATTTTTATTGTCACGTCTTTATTCCTGAGCACATATGGCGGTAATATGAGATTGTCGCTATCTCAGCTTAACCATGACTATGGGGGCTGATGAATGCCATGCATCTTATCCTACGTGCATATTTTAAAATAAAATTCACTTTTCATCTGCAGCTCTCCGTGCAGCCGCCAATGACAACATCCCCAATGTCTTCCTGCTTTTTAAAACGTATTAAGGAGCAACCTTCCTCCCCCCCCCTCCTGCGCCAGATTACCTCGATATTATCCCCGGGAAAAAAACTAAGAGGCCTTGTCAGGAATTGCAGTTGTCACAGTTTGATGCAAATGATTTTTAGGTGGTGTTCATCTGCAGCGCGATCATTTCACCATCTAGGTATACATCACGGCGTGACATGTAAATTTCCTGCTACTCTGCTTTCATTTCTACAGGCGGCAATCAAATGAAAAGCGTTCAACCACACCGAAATGTATAAATAATTTTCATTCAAACATATTAACAGTCAAAATACGGGAATTTATCACGGAGCGCAGTGCGTTTAAAGGAGCAATAAAGATTTTACTTTTTAAACATATTCCTACTTAGAAAAGTCGTCTTGGGTAGTAAGTTGCAGCTCGAGTACTTGGGAAGTCTGGTGATGGATGGTTTTGGAAGAGTGCGGCAAAGTTTGGTTGTTGATGAGCGAGGTGCAAAGTCCCATCATCCTAATGTATTACCGGCTAGGAAAGAGGACCTGTTCATGGAAGGGAGATGGATGGGTCAGTGATGTCATTGATTTCTAGTGAATGGATAGGCTGCACTCTCAGTGATGTCACTGGTCTCTAGTAAATTAATAGACTGCATTCTCAGTGATGTCACCGGTCTCTAGTGAGGCCCAAGTTCAGAGGTCAGTAGTAAGTGATACCGAGTTCAGGGGTCAGTAGTAAGTGATGCAGAGTTCAGGGGTCAGGAGTAATTGAGGTGAAGTTCCATGATGACATCACAGAGCTGGTGGATGTTAGAGACCTTGCGCTCCTCCATCTTCCATTTAAGGATGCCCCATAGATACTCAATAGGGTTTAGGTCTGGAGACATGCTTGGCCAGTCCATCACCTTTACCCTCAGCTTCTTTAGCAGTGGTCGTCTTGGAGGTGTGTTTGGGGTCATTATCATGTTGGAATACTGCCCTGCGGCCCAGTCTCTGAAGGGAGGGGATCATGCTCTGCTTCAGTATGTCACAGTACATGTTGCCATTCATGGTTCCCTCAATGATCTGTAGCTCCCCAGTGCCGGCAGCACTCATGCAGCCCCAGACCATGACACTCCCACCACCATGCTTGACTGTAGGCAAGACACACTTGTCTTTGTACTCCTCACCTGGTTGCCGCCAATCACGCTTGACACCATCTGAACCAAATAAGTTTATCTTGGTCTCATCAGACCACAGGACATGGTTCCAGTAATCCATGTCCTTAGTCTGCTTGTCTTCAGCAAACTATTTGGGGGCTTTCTTGTGCATCATCTTTAGAAGAGGCTTCCTTCTGGGACGATAGCCATGCAGACTAATTTGATGCAGTGTGCGGCGTATGGTCTGAGCACTGACAGGCTGACCCCCCACCCCTTCAACCTCTGCAGCAATGCTGGCAGCACTCATACATCTATTTCCCAAAGACAACCTCTGGATATGATTCTGAGCACGTGCACTCAACTTCTTTGGTCGACCATGGCGAGGCCTGTACTGAGTGGAACCTGTCCTGTTAAATCGCTGTATGGTCTTGGCCACCGTGCTGCAGCTCAGTTTCAGGGTCTTGGCAATCTTATAACCTAGGCCATCTTTATGTAGAGCAACAATTATTTTTTTCAGATCCTCAGAGAATTCTTTGCCATGAGGTGCCATGTTGAACTTTCAGTGACCAGTATGAGAGAGCGAGAGTGATAACACCAAATTTAACACACCTGCTCCCCATTCACACCTGAGACCTTGTAACAAACAAGTCACATGACACCAGGGAGGGAAAATGGCTAATTTGGCCCAATTTGGACATTTTCACTCAGGGGTGTACTCACTTTTGTTGCCAGCGGTTTAGACATTATTGGCTGTGTGTTGAGTTATTTTGAGGGGACAGCAAATTTACACTGTTATACAAGCTGTACACTCACTACTTTACATTGTAGCAAAGTGTCATTTCTTCAGTGTTGTCACATAAAAAGATAGAATAAAATATTTACAAAAATGTGAGGGGGTCTACACACTTTTGTGAGATACTGTATATATATATATATATATATATATATATATATATATATATATATGCCCATCTGCAGCCTCACTGTGCCCATCTGCAGCCTTACTGTGCATATCTGCAGCCTCACTATGCCAACAATGCAGTCTCACTGTGCCTCACTGTACCAACACAATGTCACCTCACTGTGCCCATCTGCAGCCTTGCCAGTGCCTTGATTACACAGAGCAGGTATCTCCTCCCGCTGTGTAATGGAGCTGAGGTCTGAATTGGCCGTCAACTGTAACAAAGCCCCGCCTCCTAGTCGTCTATCATGGTCTAGGAGGCGGGGCTTTGTTACAGTGGGATCGGAAATTTTCGGCCAGCTCCATGACACAGTGGGAGGAGACACCCGCTCTTTGTGTGATTACACAAGCGGAGGGAGGGAGAAGAGGACTCCGCACTTGGATCGGCCCTGGGCGCTCCTGCAGCCAGAGCTCAAAGCAGCCCTAGGGCAGGCGGCCTACCGGGAAATTTCCCGGCTATTAACCAATCATAATTCTGGGTAAACTACGGTTTCCACCCCTCCTGTCCGCCAGCTGTTATCCCAGAAGCTTCAGCACCTGCAGTCCAGGATAGGCTTACCTTCATTCAAAACAACTACCAAACACTTCAGGAAGCCCCGCAGAAAGCTCAGGAGGATTACAAAAAACATTTTGACAAAAGGAGAAGAGATAATCCAGTACTGAAGATTGGGGATAAGGTTTGGCTTTCCACAAATCTCAAACTCACGTGCCCCTCTCGGAAATTGGGCCCAAGATTTTTTGGACCTTTCGAGATTAAGAGAGAAATCAACCCTGTAGCATTTGAACTGAACCTACCAAACTCGTATAAAATCCATGCAGTCTTCCACGTCTCCTTACTCAAACCAGCAGTGTTCAGCTCATTTCCTGAGAAATGAGAGAAGAGAGACCTCCACCACCAGGTACTGTAGAGGAAGATACAGAGTATGAAGTGGAGGCCATTGTGGATGGTCTAAGGAGGGGGAGACAAGTGCAATACCTCATTAAATGACAAGGATATCCACCTGAGGAGAACTCATGGGAACCAGCAAATAACGTGCATGCTCCTAGACTTCTTCAGGAGTTCTTCAACAGATTCAAAGAAAAATGGGCAGGCCTGAGCATCTGGAGGCTGCCCCTCGGGGGAGGCACTGTCAGGGAAGAATCCAGAGAAGAACTGGCAGATATGCCAATATCCAATATGGCTGTGCTAATTCACGCATGCGCATCAGCGGGCGGCATGCAATGGCGAACGTACATTCGCAAAATTTGCTAATTACCAGTGTTTACTGGCCTAGATAAGGACTCCAGTGGCTCTCACAAATCGCTGGATTATGGTCAGCTCGTATCCTGTGTTCCTGTGCTGTGTGCTCTTGTTTGATTACCTGTTACCGACCCAGCTTACCCTGACCTGCTCTGGCTTCTCTCCTGGCTCTGAACCCGGCTCTGAACCTGGCTTACTTTATGGACCTGCTCCTGCCTGTTCCAGATTGACATCCTGTGTTGGACCCCGGCTTGATCTCTGAATCACTTAATACTGAGCCCTGAACTCTGAATCACTTACTACTGACCCATGAACTCCACCTCATTTACTACTGACCCATGAACTCTGCATCTCTTACTACTGACCCCTGAACTACACCTCACTTACTACTGACCCCTGAAATCCACCTCACTGCTGACCCCTGAACTCTGCATCACTTGCTATTGACCCCTGAACTCTGCTTCAATTACTAATGACCCCTAAATGCCACCTCAATTACACCTGACCCCTGAACTCTACCTCAATTACTCCTAATCCCTGAACTCTGCATCACTTACTACTGACCCCTGAACTTTGCATCACTTATTACTGAACCCTAAACTCTGCCTCATTTACTACTGTTCCCTGAACTCTGCATCACTTACTACTGACCCCTTACACTTTGCACAACAATAGGGAAATGCAGTTCTGTGCATTTGTAACTAGGTGAGACAGAGTTCACGGGTCAGTAGAAAGTGATGCAGACTTCAGGGGTCAGTAGTAAGTAAGGTGGAGCACAGGGGTCAGTAGTAGATGAGGAGGAGTTCAGGGGTCAGTAGTAAATGAGGTGGAGTTCAGTGGTCAGTAGTAAGTGATGCAGAGTTCAGGGATCAGTAGTAAGTAAGGTGGAGTTCAGGGGTCAGTAGTAAATGAGGTGGAGTTCAGGGGTCAGTAGTAAATGAGGTGGAGTTAAGGGGTCAGTAATAAGTGATGCAGAGTTCAGGGGTGAGCAGTGGGGTGGATTTCAGGGGTCAGTAATAAGTGAGGTGGAGTTCAGGGGTCAGAAGTAAGTGAAGCAGAGTTATGGGGTCAGTAGTAAGTAAGGTGGAGTTCAGGGGTCAGTAGTAAGTAAGGCAGAGTTTAGGGGTCAGTAGTAAGTGATTCAGAGTTCAGGGGTCAGGAGTAAGTGAGGTGTGGTTCAGGGGTCAGTAGTAGGTGAGGTGGATTTTAGGGGTCAGTAGTGAGGTGGATATCAGGGGTCAGTTGTAAGTGAGGTGGAGTTCAGAGGTCAGAAGTAAGTGATGCAGAGTTCAGGGGTCAGTATTAATTGAGGCAGAGTTTAGGGGTCAGTAGTAAGTGATGCAAAGTTCAGGGGTCAGTAGCAAGTGGTGCAGAGTTCAGGTGTCAGTAGTAAATGATGCAGAGTTCAGAGGTCAGTAGTAAGTGATGTAGAGTTCAGGGGTCAGTAGTAAGTAAGGTGGAGTTCAGGGGTCAGTAGTAAATGAGGTGGAGCTCAGGGGTCAGTAGTACGTGATGTAGAGTTCAGGGGTCAGTAGTCAGTAAGGTGGAGTTCAGGGGTCAGTAGTAAATGAAGTGGAGCTCAGGGATCACTAGTAAGAGATGCAGAGTTTAGGGGTCAGTAGTAAGTGAAGCAGAGTTCAGGGGTCAGTAGTAAGTAAGGTGGAGTTCAGGGGTCAGTAGTAAGTGGTGCAGAGTTCAGGGGTTAGTAGTAAGTGAAGCAGAGTTTAGGGGCCAGTAGTAAGTGAAGCAGAGTTTAGGGGTTAGTAGTAAGTGAGACAGAGTTCAGGGGTCAGTAGTAAGTGATGTAGAGTTCAGGGATCAGTAGTAAGTACGGTGGAGTTCAGGGGTCAGTAGTAAATGAGGTGGAGTTCACAGGTCAGTAGTAAGTGATGCAGAGTTCAGGGGTTAGTAGTAAGTGAGACAGAGTTCAGGGGTCAGTAGTAAGTGATGCAGAGTTCAGGGGTCAGTAGTAAGTGGTGCAGAGTTCAGGGGTCAGTAGTAAGTGAAGCAGAGTTCAGGGTTTAGTAGTAAGTGTAGCAGAGTTCAGGGGTTAGTAGTAAATGAGACAGAGTTCAGGGGTCAGTAGTAAGTGATGCAGAGTTCAGAGGTCAGTAGTAGGGTGGAGTTCAGGGGTCAGTAGTAAATGAGGTGGAGTTCAGGGGTCAGTAGTAAATGAGGTGGAGTTCAGGGGTCAGTGATAAATGAGGTGGAGTTCAGGGGTCAGTAGTAAGTGAAGCAGAGTTTAGGGGTTAGTAGTAAGTGAGACAGAGTTCAGGGGTCAGTAGTAAGGGATGTAGAGTTCAGGGATCAGTAGTAAGTAAGGTGGAGTTCAGGGGTCAGTAGTAAATGAGGTGGAGTTCACAGGTCAGTAATAAGTGATGCAGAGTTCAGGGGTTAGTAGTAAGTGAGACAGAGTTCAGGGTTCAGTAGTAAGTGTAGCAGAGTTCAGGGGTTAGTAGTAAGTGAGGCAGAGTTCAGGGGTCAGTAGTAAGTGATGCAGAGTTCAGAGGTCAGTAGTAGGGTGGAGTTCAGGGGTCAGTAGTAAATGAGGTGGAGTTCAGGGGTCAGTAGTAAATGAGGTGGAGTTCAGGGGTCAGTGATAAATGAGGTGGAGTTCAGGGGTCAGTAGTAAGTGATGCAGAGTTTATGGGTCAGTAGTAAGTGAAGCAGAGTTCAGGGGTCAGTAGTAAGTAAGGTGGAGTTCAGGGGTCAGTAGTAAGTGGTGCAGAGTTTAGGGGTCAGTAGTAAGTGAGACAGAGTTCAGGGGTCAGTAATAAGTGATGCAGAGTTCAGGGGTCAGCATTGAGGTGAAGTTCAGGGGTCAGTAGTAAGTGAAACAGAGTTCAGGGGTCAGTAGTAAGTGATGTAGAGTTCAGGGATCAGTAGTAAGTAAGGTGGAGTTCAGGGGTCAGTAGTAAATGAGGTGGAGTTCACAGGTCAGTAGTAAGTGATGTAGAGTTCAGGGGTCAGTAGTAAGTAAGGTGGAGTTCAGGGGTCAGTAGTAAATGAGGTGGAGCTCAGGGGTCAGTAGTACGTGATGTAGAGTTCAGGGGTCAGTAGTCAGTAAGGTGGAGTTCAGGGGTCAGTAGTAAATTAAGTGGAGCTCAGGGATCACTAGTAAGAGATGCAGAGTTTAGGGGTCAGTAGTAAGTGAAGCAGAGTTCAGGGGTCAGTAGTAAGTAAGGTGGAGTTCAGGGGTCAGTAGTAAGTGGTGCAGAGTTCAGGGGTTAGTAGTAAGTGAAGCAGAGTTTAGGGGCCAGTAGTAAGTGAAGCAGAGTTTAGGGGTTAGTAGTAAGTGAGACAGAGTTCAGGGGTCAGTAGTAAGTGATGTAGAGTTCAGGGATCAGTAGTAAGTACGGTGGAGTTCAGGGGTCAGTAGTAAATGAGGTGGAGTTCACAGGTCAGTAGTAAGTGATGCAGAGTTCAGGGGTTAGTAGTAAGTGAGACAGAGTTCAGGGGTCAGTAGTAAGTGATGCAGAGTTCAGGGGTCAGTAGTAAGTGGTGCAGAGTTCAGGGGTCAGTAGTAAGTGAAGCAGAGTTCAGGGTTTAGTAGTAAGTGTAGCAGAGTTCAGGGGTTAGTAGTAAATGAGACAGAGTTCAGGGGTCAGTAGTAAGTGATGCAGAGTTCAGAGGTCAGTAGTAGGGTGGAGTTCAGGGGTCAGTAGTAAATGAGGTGGAGTTCAGGGGTCAGTAGTAAATGAGGTGGAGTTCAGGGGTCAGTGATAAATGAGGTGGAGTTCAGGGGTCAGTAGTAAGTGAAGCAGAGTTTAGGGGTTAGTAGTAAGTGAGACAGAGTTCAGGGGTCAGTAGTAAGGGATGTAGAGTTCAGGGATCAGTAGTAAGTAAGGTGGAGTTCAGGGGTCAGTAGTAAATGAGGTGGAGTTCACAGGTCAGTAATAAGTGATGCAGAGTTCAGGGGTTAGTAGTAAGTGAGACAGAGTTCAGGGTTCAGTAGTAAGTGTAGCAGAGTTCAGGGGTTAGTAGTAAGTGAGGCAGAGTTCAGGGGTCAGTAGTAAGTGATGTAGAGTTCAGAGGTCAGTAGTAGGGTGGAGTTCAGGGGTCAGTAGTAAATGAGGTGGAGTTCAGGGGTCAGTAGTAAATGAGGTGGAGTTCAGGGGTCAGTGATAAATGAGGTGGAGTTCAGGGGTCAGTAGTAAGTGATGCAGAGTTTATGGGTCAGTAGTAAGTGAAGCAGAGTTCAGGGGTCAGTAGTAAGTAAGGTGGAGTTCAGGGGTCAGTAGTAAGTGGTGCAGAGTTTAGGGGTCAGTAGTAAGTGAGACAGAGTTCAGGGGTCGGTAATAAGTGATGCAGAGTTCAGGGGTCAGCATTGAGGTGAAGTTCAGGGGTCAGTAGTAAGTGAAACAGAGTTCAGGGGTCAGTAGTAAGTGATGTAGAGTTCAGGGATCAGTAGTAAGTAAGGTGGAGTTCAGGGGTCAGTAGTAAATGAGGTGGAGTTCACAGGTCAGTAGTAAGTGATACAGAGTTCAGGGGTTAGTAGTAAGTGAGACAGAGTTCAGGGGTCAGTAGTAAGTGATGCAGAGTTCAGGGGTCAGTAATAAGTAAGGTGGAGTTCAGGGGTCAGTAGTAAATGAGGTGGAGTTCACAGGTCAGTAGTAAGTGGTGCAGAGTTCAGGGTTCAGTAGTAAGTGTAGCAGATTTCAGGGGTTAGTAGTAAGTGAAGCAGAGTTCAGGGTTCAGTAGTATGCGTAGCAGAGTTCAGGGGTTAGTAGTAAGTGAGTTCAGGGTACAGAGTTCAGAGGACAGAGTTCAGAGGTCAGTAGAAGGGTGGAGTTCAGGGGTCAGTAGTAAATGAGGTGGAGTTCTGGGGTCAGTAGTAAATGAGGTGGAGTTCAGGGGTCAGTGATAAATGAGGTGGAGTTCAGGGGTCAGTAGTAAGTGATGCAGAGTTTATGAGTCAGTAGTAAGTGAAGCAGAGTTCAGGGGTCAGTAGTAAGTAAAGTGGAGTTCAGGGGTCAGTAGTAAGTGGTGCAGAGTTCAGGGGTCGGTAATAAATGATGCAGAGTTCAGGGGTCAGCATTGAGGTGGAGTTCAGGGGTCAGTAGTAAGTGAGGCAGAGTTCAGGGGTCAGTAGTAAGTAAGGTGGAGTTCAGGGGTCAGTAGTAAGTGGTGCAGAGTTTAGGGGTCAGTAGTAAGTGAGACAGAGTTCAGGGGTCGGTAATAAGTGATGCAGAGTTCAGGGGTCAGCATTGAGGTGAAGTTCAGGGGTCAGTAGTAAGTGAAACAGAGTTCAGGGGTCAGTAGTAAGTGATGTAGAGTTCAGGGATCAGTAGTAAGTAAGGTGGAGTTCAGGGGTCAGTAGTAAATGAGGTGGAGTTCACAGGTCAATAGTAAGTGATACAGAGTTCAGGGGTTAGTAGTAAGTGAGACAGAGTTCAGGGGTCAGTAGTAAGTGATGCAGAGTTCAGGGGTCAGTAATAAGTAAGGTGGAGTTCAGGGGTCAGTAGTAAATGAGGTGGAGTTCACAGGTCAGTAGTAAGTGGTGCAGAGTTCAGGGTTCAGTAGTAAGTGTAGCAGATTTCAGGGGTTAGTAGTAAGTGAAGCAGAGTTCAGGGTTCAGTAGTATGCGTAGCAGAGTTCAGGGGTTAGTAGTAAGTGAGTTCAGGGTACAGAGTTCAGAGGACAGAGTTCAGAGGTCAGTAGAAGGGTGGAGTTCAGGGGTCAGTAGTAAATGAGGTGGAGTTCTGGGGTCAGTAGTAAATGAGGTGGAGTTCAGGGGTCAGTGATAAATGAGGTGGAGTTCAGGGGTCAGTAGTAAGTGATGCAGAATTTATGAGTCAGTAGTAAGTGAAGCAGAGTTCAGGGGTCAGTAGTAAGTAAGGTGGAGTTCAGGGGTCAGTAGTAAGTGGTGCAGAGTTCAGGGGTCGGTAATAAATGATGCAGAGTTCAGGGGTCAGCATTGAGGTGGAGTTCAGGGGTCAGTAGTAAGTGAGGCAGAGTTCAGGGGTCGGTAATAAATGATGCAGAGTTCAGGGGTCAGCATTGAGGTGGATTTCACCACTCAGTAGTAAGTGAGGTGTAGTTCAGGGGTCAGTAGTAAGAGATGCAGAGTTCAGGGTTCAGTAGTAAATGAGGTGGAGTTCAGGGGTCAGTAGTAAGGGATGTAGAGTTCAGGGATCAGTAGTAAGTAAGGTGGAGTTCAGGGGTCAGTAGTAAATGAGGTGGAGTTCACAGGTCAGTAATAAGTGATGCAGAGTTCAGGGGTTAGTAGTAAGTGAGACAGAGTTCAGGGTTCAGTAGTAAGTGTAGCAGAGTTCAGGGGTTAGTAGTAAGTGAGGCAGAGTTCAGGGGTCAGTAGTAAGTGATGCAGAGTTCAGAGGTCAGTAGTAGGGTGGAGTTCAGGGGTCAGTAGTAAATGAGGTGGAGTTCAGGGGTCAGTAGTAAATGAGGTGGAGTTCAGGGGTCAGTGATAAATGAGGTGGAGTTCAGGGGTCAGTAGTAAGTGATGCAGAGTTTATGGGTCAGTAGTAAGTGAAGCAGAGTTCAGGGGTCAGTAGTAAGTAAGGTGGAGTTCAGGGGTCAGTAGTAAGTGGTGCAGAGTTTAGGGGTCAGTAGTAAGTGAGACAGAGTTCAGGGGTCGGTAATAAGTGATGCAGAGTTCAGGGGTCAGCATTGAGGTGAAGTTCAGGGGTCAGTAGTAAGTGAAACAGAGTTCAGGGGTCAGTAGTAAGTGATGTAGAGTTCAGGGATCAGTAGTAAGTAAGGTGGAGTTCAGGGGTCAGTAGTAAATGAGGTGGAGTTCACAGGTCAGTAGTAAGTGATACAGAGTTCAGGGGTTAGTAGTAAGTGAGACAGAGTTCAGGGGTCAGTAGTAAGTGATGCAGAGTTCAGGGGTCAGTAATAAGTAAGGTGGAGTTCAGGGGTCAGTAGTAAATGAGGTGGAGTTCACAGGTCAGTAGTAAGTGGTGCAGAGTTCAGGGTTCAGTAGTAAGTGTAGCAGATTTCAGGGGTTAGTAGTAAGTGAAGCAGAGTTCAGGGTTCAGTAGTATGCGTAGCAGAGTTCAGGGGTTAGTAGTAAGTGAGTTCAGGGTACAGAGTTCAGAGGACAGAGTTCAGAGGTCAGTAGAAGGGTGGAGTTCAGGGGTCAGTAGTAAATGAGGTGGAGTTCTGGGGTCAGTAGTAAATGAGGTGGAGTTCAGGGGTCAGTGATAAATGAGGTGGAGTTCAGGGGTCAGTAGTAAGTGATGCAGAGTTTATGAGTCAGTTGTAAGTGAAGCAGAGTTCAGGGGTCAGTAGTAAGTAAGGTGGAGTTCAGGGGTCAGTAGTAAGTGGTGCAGAGTTCAGGGGTCGGTAATAAATGATGCAGAGTTCAGGGGTCAGCATTGAGGTGGAGTTCAGGGGTCAGTAGTAAGTGAGGCAGAGTTCAGGGGTCGGTAATAAATGATACAGAGTTCAGGGGTCAGCATTGAGGTGGATTTCACCACTCAGTAGTAAGTGAGGTGTAGTTCAGGGGTCAGTAGTAAGAGATGCAGAGTTCAGGGTTCAGTAGTAAATGAGGTGGAGTTCAGGGGTCAGTAGTAAATGAGGTGGAGTTCAGGGGTCAGTGATAAATGAGGTGAAGTTCGGGGGTCAGTAGTAAGTGATGCAGAGTTTATGAGTCAGTAGTAAGTGAAGCAGAGTTCAGGGGTCAGTAGTAAGTAAGGTGGAGTTCAGGGGTCAGTAGTAAGTGGTGCAGAGTTCAGGGGTCGGTAATAAATGATGCAGAGTTCAGGGGTCAGCATTGAGGTTGATTTCACCACTCAGTAGTAAGTGAGGTGTAGTTCAGGGGTCAGTAGTAAGAGATGCAGAGTTCAGGGTTCAGTATAAAGTAAGGTGGAGCTCAGGGGTCAGTAGTAAATGAGGTGGAGTTCAGGGGTCAGTAGAAAGTGAGGCATAGTTTAGGGCTCAGTAATAGGTGATGCAGAGTCCAGGGGTCAGTAGTAAGTGATTCAGATTTCAGGGGTCAGGAGTAAGTGAAGTGGAGTTCAGGGGTCAGTAGTGAGTGATGCAGAGTTCAGGGGTCAGGAGTAATTGAGACAGAAAAGAAAAAGTGGAAACGGACTTTAACGTCTGCCTTGGTAATCCCAATTGTGAAGAAAATACTCAAAGGTATATAAAAATTTCAAAATTTGTTGAACAGCATCGTAAAAGCATGTCATATAGACTAATGCATAGGTATAAAAACATAAAAGTTCTCCCATATGTACAGATACAGCTGGACAAAGAAACCTATATGGGTGCCCTTTTAAGTGGCACTCAGGAACTCAGGAACCTATAGCTGTGTACAGCTGCCTTCACACATGTATGTCTATGGGTAGCTGTACGCAGCTCCGAGATATCCCAGGCACCAGAAATACGCAGCGTCTTCACATGAAACCTAAAGGGACTGTGTATTAGTTTTATGTATTTTTTATTTCTTTACTTCTTTACTTATTTTGATCAGGACTTTAAACAAAAAGATTATTTTAGCTTTTTTTTTTTTTAGCTAGGCAATATGGAGCATTGCATATTCTTATACTGTAATATTATCTTTAGCCAGTAGGTGGAGATCCAGGCTGCTTTTCATGTATGTTTCTGTTTCTGCTTGCCACCTGTTGTAGAAAGGTAATTGTTTACAAAGCTCAGTACCTCAAGCTGAAATTTAGCTTAAATAAAGACATGGATAAGCGAGTTTGGGGTGGAGAAACTTGACTGGCCTGCACCTTAACCCGATTGAACACCTTTGGAGTGAATTAGAGTGGAGACTGTGAGCCAGGCCTTCTCGTCCAACATCAGTGCCTGACCTCACAGATGCGCTTCTGGAAGAATGGTCAAACCTTCCCATAGACACACTCCTCAACCTTGTGGACGGCCTTCCCAGAAGAGTTGAAGCTGTTATAGCTGCAAAGGGTGGGCCAACTCAATATTGAACCCTACAGACTAAGACTGGGATGTCATTAAAGTTCATGTGTGTGTAAAGGCAGGCGTCCCAATACTTTTGGTAATATAGTGTGTATATATATATATATATATATATATATATATATATATATATATATATATATATATATATATATATATATATATAGTATCTCACAAAAGTGAGTACACCCCTCACATTTTTGTGATTATTTTATTATATCTTTTCATGTGACAACACTGAAGAAATGACATTTTGCTACAATGTAAAGTAGTGAGTGTACAGCTTGTATAACAGTGTCAATTTGCTGTCCCCTCAAAATAACTCAACACACAGCCATTAATGTCTAAACCGCTGGCAACAAAAGTGAGTACACCCCTAAGTGAAAATCTCCAAATTGGGCCCAAAGTGTCAATGTTTTGTGTGGCCACCATTATTTTCCAGCACTGCCTTAACCCTCTTGGGCATGGAGGTCACCAGAGCTTCACAGGTTGTCACTGGAGTCCTCTTCCCCTCCTCTATGATGACATCACGGAGCTGGTGGATGTTAGAGACCTTGCGCTCCTCCACCTTCCATTTGAGGATGTCCCACAGATGCTCAATAGGGTTTAGGTCTGGAGACATGCTTAGCCAGTCCATCAACTTTACCCTCAGTTTCTTTAGCAAGGCAGTGGTCATCTTGGAGGTGTGTTTGGGGTCGTTATCATGTTGGAATACTGCCCTGCGGCCCAGTCTCTGAAGGGAGGGGATCATGATCTGCTTCAGTATGTCACAGTACATGTTGGTATTCATGGTTCCCTCAATGAACTGTAGTTCCCCAGTGCCGGCAGCACTCATACAGCCCCAGACCATGTCACTCCCACCACCATGCTTGACTGTAGGGAAGACACACTTGTCTTTGTACTCCTCACCTGGTTGCCACCACACACGCTTGTCACCATCTGAACCAAAAAAGTTTATCTTGGCCTAATCAGACCACAGAACATGGTTCCAGTAATCCATGTCCTTAGTCTGCTTGTCTTCAGCAAACTGTTTTCAGGCTTTCTTGTGCATCATCTTTAGAAGAGGCTTCCTTCTGGGATGACAGCCATGCAGACAAATTTGATGCAGTGTGCGGCGTATGGTCTGAGCACTGACAGGCTGACCCCCCCACCCCTTCAACCAGCAATGCTGGCAGCACTCATACATCTATTTCCCAAAGACAACCTCTGGATATGACGCTGAGCACGTGCACTCAACTTCTTTGGTCGACCATGGCGAGGCCTGCTCTGAGTGAAATCTGTCCTGTTAAACTACTGTATGGTCTTAGCCGTCGTGCTGCAGCTCAGTTTCAGGGTCTTGGCAATCTTCTTATAGCCTAGGCCATCTTTATGTAGAGAAACAATTCTTTTTTTCAGATCCTCAGAGTTTTCTTTGCCATGAGGTGCCATGGTGAACTTCCAGTGACCAGTATGATAGAGTGAGAGCGATAACACCAAATTTAACACACCTGCTCCCCATTCACACCTGAGACCTTGTAACACTAACGAGTCACATGACATCGGGGAGGGAAAATGGCTGGTTGGGCCCAAATTGGACATTTTCACTTGGGGATGTACTCACTTGTTGCCAGCGGTTTAGACATTAATAGCTGTGTGTTGAGTTATTTTGAGGGGACAGCAAATTTGCACTGTTACACAAGCTGTACACTCACTACTTTACATTGTAGCAAAGTGTTGTCACATGAAAAGATAGAATAAAATATTGACAAAAATGTGAGGGGTGTACTCACTTTTGTGCGATACTGTGTATATATATATATATATATATATATATATATATATATATATATATATATATAAATATGTATATATAAATAAAAGGCTCATCACCTCCTAAATGTCTTACAGGACAACTTCATGTGTCAATTGGTGGATTCCCCAATTAGGAAGAATGCATTGCTGGATCTATTCATTACAAATGACACAGATTTGGTTGCAGATGTGGAGATACAGGATAACCTGAGAACCAGCATTCACAGGATAATTGCATTCAGCATAAATAATAGGAAAAGGAGGCATGAGGGAAGTACAAGAACACAAAATTTCAAAGGAGCCAACTTTTCTAAACTGCGCTCAATAGTACAAGATATTAAATGGGACCAAATCCTAGAAACATTGAACACTGATGAAAAATGGTAATGCTTTAGGAACATATTAAATAAAGGTATCATCCAGTGCATTCCAATGGGTAATAAATATAAAAGAGAAAGGTATAAAACTGGGTTCCTAAACTTTAATGTAAAAAGACATATTAAAGAGAAAAAAACGGCCTTCAAGAAATATAAGGCCGAAGGGGTCATTGTCAGCATTCCAACGCTACAAGGAATGCAATAAGAAGTAAAAGAACGCAATCAGGGCAGCTAAAGTAGACTACGAGAGAAACAAGGCAGAGGAGAGTAAAATCCCAAGAAATTTTTTACATATACAGTATTAACAAAAAAAAAACCGAGGTCAGAACACATAAGCGTTTCAGAATTGCTAAAAAAAGATGCATCGCACATCCTTGGCACCCCAAGCACGGTTAGCAGACATGCATTTTGTCAGATGTGTAAAATGCACCAAAATGGGCATTGAAAAAATGCCCGACACTCCACGCCTAAAAAGGTTCTGGAGATTCTTTGGCGCGTTGGTCATGCATTGCACAGCCAATTCAAATGGATTTTAAAAAATGCAAGCAGGAACGTGCATTCCCGCTACGTGAAGTGTGAACTCGGCCTAAATCAGATAGCACTAATTACAAGGGTCGCAGGGTTTGCCATTGCAACCTGAACCCATGCTCCAGGGGGCCTGTGCGGCCCCCCTCTATGCCAGGATAGGAGGGCGGCGGCATGTAGAGGAACCGAAGAAAGTAATGTCACCAGCACACCAGGATCTCCAAAAATGGGTCCAAAGCTTTAATCAGCGATCACTTTGTTACAGCAGAAAGCAACTTTTCGGAGCCACGCAGGACCCCTTTATCAGGCAGTCACATGCTTGATGAAAGGGTCCTGCGTGGCTCCGAAATGTTGCTTTCTGCTGTAACGATGTGATCGCTGATTAAAGCTTTGGACCGATTTTTGGAGATCCTGGTGACATTACTTCCTTTCACTACACTCGGTTCCAGCTGGTGGTCGCTTCAGGACCCAATTATAGATATACAGCCATCTCTACAGGAATGTGTGCGTTGGGAATATTGCACTGATGTAGAGGAACCGATCCCCCCATGCAGCTGCTGACTGCCCGCTTCCCCCCCTCTCCCTCCCACAGACATAGGAAATGGAGGGGATGGGCGCCTCCACATGCCACCCCCTCTGTCTTCCTATCGATGTTCTGCTAACACGGGCTCCTGTGTCCTATCCTGCCCCCCCCCCCCCATCTGTCAGGATCTGTCATTTTTTTTTCTTTCTCTTATTCATTCATACCTGAGGCATAGGAAACTGTGTTTCCAATGCCTTATAGGGCGTACACACGGTCGGACATTGATCGGACATTCCGACAACAAAATCCTAGGATTTTTTCCTGACGGATGTTGGCTCAAACTTGTCTTGCATACACACGGTCACACAAAGTTGTCGGAAAATCCGATCATTCTGAACGCGGTGACGTAAAACACGTACGTCGGGACTATAAACGGGGCAGTGGCCAATAGCTTTCATCTCTTTATTTATTCTGAGCATGCGTGGCACTTTGTCCGTCGGATTTGTGTACACACGATCGGAATTTCCGACAACGGATTTTGTTGTCGGAAAATTTTATCTCCTGCTCTCCAACTTTGTGTGTCGGAAAATCCGATGGAAAATGTCCGATGGAGCCCACACACGGTCGGAATTTCCGACAACACGCTACGATCGGACATTGTCCGATCGTGTGTACGGAGCATAAGTTTATGAACGAACAGGAAGCTCTGTACAGAGCTGTGCCTGTTCATTCATTCTGTGCAGCAGTAGCTGCAGAGAAAGGGATTAATAAATCTGTCTGCAATCCCTTTCTCTGTCTCAAAAGTGAGATATCAGGGGTCTGTTTAGACCCCTGATATTTCACCAAAGCCCCCCAATGGGGGTCCTAAGAAATATATATAAAAAAATAAAATGATAAAAAAGAAAGCAACAGAAATAAAAAACAACGACTGACATCAGTGACGGAACCACCGAGGTCACAAAGGTTGCACTTGCGACTGGGCTCTGGCGTTGGGGGAGGGGGGGGGGCCAAGACAGCAGCAAGCTGGCCCGCTGCGGGTCACGATAAAGGGTTCCACCATGGGAGTGTAGCAAGGTCTTTTACCTCTTTTGGTCTAATGAGAACTTTCAAGGCCAAAGATAGCTGACATCCTTCAATATGTGGTGGGTTGTGAGGCATAGTGGGTGCAAAGATGGTAAAAGTCATTGGGCGCCAGACACTTCTTGGATATAAAAGAGGTTTTATTTCTTTTGACAGTCCTTTTTATATATTTTTTGGGGAAAGAGGGTTAGGGCCAGGACACCCTTAGATAGTTGCAAACTCAATTGGCAGACACCGAGACCTCAATAGGAGGACAGCCGTGCAGGGAAAGGCCCCAGCAAGAAGCCACATCTGCACGTGCAGAATTGCTATCTCCTATGGTAACAGTCCTTTAACAGTTCCTAACTCAAATGTAACAGTTCTTTCAGCTCCACTACAACTAATCCTTGTAGTTCTTCAATACTGAGCTCCCGGTCTCTCACTAGACCCTCTGATTCACTGACTATGAATCCTGTGAGCTCCTCAAGGGTTTTGCGGTGGTATCTCCCTCAAGCGTCACCCACACTACCCTTCTGGGTCCCTAACTTGGCACTTCTGATGCCTTCAAGCTTCACCCCTGCTAACCAGCTCGGTTCCTGGCTTGCCACACAAGGCTGCTCTGCAAGCGTCACCTCCGCTGGTTGGGTCCCTGACTTGATCACCGCCTGAAGTTTCCTGATCCTCCACCGTGCCCTTTCGGTGAGAATATGGTTCCAGTACTTGCTTCAGTTACTCACTGTGGTCCCTGGTAAAGGCGATTGGTCCCTTCGTGGTGACAGCTTCCCTTCTACCTCCGACCACTGACAGGTTCTATCACTTCTGGATAGGCCCTCACACAGCCTAGCAGCCAGATGCCCCCAGGATATGCCCAATGTCCAGCCTAGCAGCCCGGGGTGTACGACACACGTCTACCCAGACAGCCGTCCAGGAGGTAAAGAAGACAGATCACATGACCCTACCCAAAAATATATGTTCTCCTAGCAGGCCAAGGAATTCAAGAAAACCCCTGCCCATTGGCTGAGATACCCATATACCCATAACCTGACCTTGGGTTACACTTTTGTCCGAAGGTTGTTTGCCAGGAACTTGTCTTGCATACAAACGGCAAGGAATTGACAGCCAACAAATACGAACGTAGTGACGTACTATGTCGTTTTTCAGCTCTTTAGCGCCAAACTTTGGGCTCCTTCTGCTAATTTTGTGTTAGTAGACGTTTGGTGAGTGTTGATTCGCGCTTTCCATTTCACACTTTTCATTTCGCGCTTTTCAGTTCGTTTCTGAACGCCCGTTTGTCAACCAGACATGTTGCGGAATTGGAGGAGATAACGTGTTATTTATTATTGGCCTTGGAGTTATGGCTTTGACCTAATTCCAGCCCAGGAACAGGAGGAGGAGGACACACTGGACCAAAAATTGGTTGCTTTATTAATCTTGACCAATTATGTCATATGCCTTTGCTGTGGGAGCTCCAGGAGAATAATCCGGATGATTTTCAGAATTATCTCCGGATGACGGACCCCTGCTTTCACCAACTCTTGCCATTGTTGACCCCCTATATTAGGAAGCAGGACACATGCATGAGGCTTTTTTTTAATTTTTTGGTTGAATAATAATGATTTGATTTGGTATATTTTCTATATTTTTGGATGCATAGAATGCACTTTTTGGTTAAGTTCTATTGGCAGATAGCATGTCTAATTTTATTTGTTTTCTTTTTTTAATGCACAATAAAAACATTGTGTAGAATAATACTTGGCTATGTGTTTTACTTCAAATGACAGTTTGGGAGTAGGCAGTTACATTTAAAAAAAATACAATGTAAAATTGACAAGAGACACCAACATAGTTGTATCTTTGATCTTAAAAACTACGGGATAATGGTGTTGTGGTAACTTGCTCAAATAAAAAAAAAAAAACATAATAATATTATTCTTGATATCACTAGAAAAATAAAAGCCTTTGAAAATTCGTTTGCAATAACTCCATCAGTATCACCAGCAAAGCAGCTTCATTATTATCCCATTAAAGAAGAAGAGAATTGTGCGCTGCATTTCCAGATTTCATAATTTGCCGCGTCACGAATGTTAATTCTCCATTATGAACGTTAGTTTACAACGGTGTTTCTCAACTCCAGTCCTCAAGGCGCCCCAACAGGTCATGTTTTCAGGATTTCCACAGGGGATTTAATCAGTTTCACTGCCTTAGTAATTTCCACAGCTGTTTCATCCTGAGGGAAATCCTGAAAACATGACCTGTTGGTGTGCCTTGAGGACTGGAGTTGAGAAACACTGGTATACAAGACCGACCGCTTCCGGCTCCTCCTTGCTTCCGAGCATGCGTGTTTGTACTTTGTACTTTTGTCCGACGGACTTGTGTACACACGATCAGAAAATCCGACAACAGACATTTGTCTGCGGAACATTTTAAAACCTGCCAGCCAACATTTGTCTGCGGGAAATCTGACAACAATTGTCCGATGGAGCGTAGACACGGTCGGATCTACCAACAACAGCCGGTCATCACACATTTCTCGTTGGAAAATCCAATTGTGTGTACGGGGATTTAGGGATAAATCAATAGATCTCTATCAATCGACCAAGATAACTACTCCTGTCAAGTATATTTGTGAGGAGCTCCCTGCCTAAACTACAGGGCGCTACAGGAGTAAAGGGCCCCCGCGGGATCAGTGGGAAGGGCCCCGGGGCCCTTCATGGTTTCTTGCACCCGGGGCCCTGAAGGTTCTAGTCACACCTCAGAGATAGTACAACATCCACCACCAGCGTCCTCTTACCCGGCACAACACACAATGAAATCAACACATTTGTATTCCTATTGTGGTTTTGCAAATGCTAAAAAAAAAAAAGACGCTTTCCATTGAGTCGGCGTCTCACACGCCGGAAATGTAATAACCGGGTTATAGCAAGCTCAGGCATTTGAAATAAAACTTTGCAGTACTAATGTTTTCCTAACTGCTTTCATATTGTAATGATATTTTTCCAAGCTCTGAGTTTTATTTGATCTTAAATACCTTTTTGGGGAAGTCCAGTGAGCTGGCTCTAATAAAATCATGCTATTGAAAAAAAAAGGTTTAAGTGGAAGATTCAGAATGAATTACAAATCGGCATGCAAGAATACCAGTAAAAAGCTGCAATAAAAAGCCCGGGGACGGGAAGGCTCCCAGTGCATTTAAAGGGGCCGTGTGTGGGACGTACACTATACCTGCAGGCGGAGTTCTTCCCTAAAAACAGACACTTCTGGGATCACGGTTCAATGTATCAGGAAGCCGGGGGGAGGGAGGGGGGCTTGAAGTAGATGTGAAGCAGAACTAGATGACATTTATCTTTCTCTCTGCAATGTATATCATAAACAATTCTTCATTTGATACATTTCAGTGCTGCACATTTCCTGCAGCCTCTTTGCAGCCGCTTCCTGTCTACATGCACTGCAGCAATGGCTTTATCTTTCTGTCCATCTGTCTGTCTGTCTGGTGTCTACAGATATCCTCTGCCAGTGTCTGTTCATTATAAACGTCTAGTTGGTGCTGGAAACAAAGCACAAAAAAATTGCACGTGATGGTCAGATGTGAATGGTGGGGGTTTTTTTGGGGGAGGGAGGCCAACAACCACACCCCGCCCACTCGCTGTCTTACCCCATCTAGGTGGCAGGTGGCGGGCATTGGGCAGCGGCGGCGGGTATCAGGTAGGGGCATCAGGTGGCGGGCATTGGGCAGCGGTGGTGGGTACCAAGTAGCGGCATCAGGTGGCGGGCAGCGGCTCCTGTGTCCTTTTCTCCATAGCTGCAGCCGTGCGACTCCAACCCTCCTCCTAGGCAGTCTGGAGATATGCCCGAGCCCACCCTATTTTAAAGCCTATTAGAGCCTCTGGCTCTAATCAGTGCTTCAAAAAACACCCCTGCATTGGAATCCATGCATCCGACGTCCTAAAAGGGGCCGGACAGATGGATGGGGCGGCGGCACCCATGCGCCCTTAATGGACGGGCCGCCCCTGATATAAAGTACATTCAGGTATATACTATGTAACAAATGCAAGTGAAATAGATACTTTTTATCTATCATTTATTAATGTAAAATGCAATTTGGCCACTCACATGAAATAGAGATAAAGGTGCATATCAAGTTTATCAGCTCAGGAGCCAGTCTGACAGCGTGAGAACTTGGCCGATAGCATCAGACAGCTTGAGAAAGAGGGGTTGCCACTTCGAAACGCGTAGCCACATCCCCTCTATGCCTTCTGGTGTGTCTCACATCATCAGCCCAACTTCCCACACTGTCAGAATGGCTCCTTAGTTGATGTATATTTCAAGACTGGGCCCATACATTCCCTGATATTGGCGGTGTTGCTTCCATCTGCTTCATATGGCTCAGGCTCTTATGGATGATGGTTTTCAAGCTTTTGCAGCACTTTTATCTCTACTACTACTCATATGAGTGGCCAATCTTCATTTTTTTACTATGAAATGATCTTTTCTGGTACATTTATAAGCACCCACTTGTGTCTATTTTTGCATTACCACAGATATTCATTCTACCTGCTGAAGACTGAATCCCTTGAAGCTCGCTGCTATACCCTATGTGGCGTTATGATGAACTGTTCAATTAGGACCACTCTACAGTTTACTGCCCTTTTTTTTTGCCCTTTTATGGATCTCTATCTATTTTTTTATATATATCAGTGTGTGTTAGAGTGTATCTGTAGCCAAAACATACATACATACCAATAGGAGGAATAGTGCCCCATCATTGGTATCAGTGGGAGAAATAGTGCCCCATCATTGGTATCAATAGGAGAAATAGTGCCCCATCATTGGTATCAGGGTAAGGGAGTGTACCCCATTGTTGGTATTAGTGGAAGGAATAGTGCCCCATCATTGGTGTCGGTGGGAGAAATAGTGCCGCATCATTGGTTTCAATGGGTGAAATAGTGCCCAGTCATTGGTATCAGTGGGAGGAATAGTGCCCCATAATTAGTGTCATTGGGAAAAATAATGGTTTATCATTGGTATCAGTGGAAGGAATAGTGCCCCATCATTGGTATTAGTAGGAGGAATAGTGCCCCATCATTGGTATCAGTGAGAGCAATAGTGCCCCATCATTGGTATCAATGGGAGGAATAGTGCCCCATCATTGGTATCAGTGGAAAGGGAGTGTACCTCATAGTTGGTATTAGTGGAAGGAATAGTGCCCCATCATTGGTGTCAGTGGGAGAAATAGTGCCCCATCATTGGTATCAGACGTTAAATGAATTGTCAAAAACTGTCTCTTGTCATTTTTAACATTGTTGACACTTTTTTTGTGAAATGGTAGGGGTACTTTTGTACCCCATTACCCTTTCACACAGGGGGGCGGGATCTGCGGGCTTCCAGATTCCGATAAGCCACCCGCCCGCAGACCCCCACAACCACCGGCCAAGGGTTTTGGGGATGAGGCCCTTGTCCTCATCAACATGGGGACCAGGTGCTTTGGGGGGCCGCTACCCCAAAGCACCCTCCCAATGTTGAGGGCATGTGGCCTGGTACGGTTCAGGAGGGCGCTCTCTCGTCCCCCCCTCTTTTCCTGTGGCCTGCCAGGTTGCATGCTCGGATAAGGGTCTGGTATGGATTTTTGGGGGGACCCCACGCCATTTTTAAAAAAAAATTTGGAGCGGAGTTCCCCTTAAAATCCGGTCTGGTATGGATTTTGAGGGGGACTCCCACGCCATTTTTTTAAAAAAATTTGGCGCGGGTTTCCCCTTAATATCCATACCAGACCTGAAGGGCCTGGTATGGAATTTAGAGGGACCCCCACGCCATTTTTTTTTTAAATTTTGGTTCGGGGTTCCCCTGTGGGGAAATCCCATGCCATTTTTATCAATTAACTTTTATGTGTATTGTCGGACCGACAATTCATTAATAGCGAGTAGTTTTAAATTACTTTTTTTTTTTAAATGTAATTTTGCTGTCAGACTGTTCTAAACACGGGAAACATGCGCCCCTTTACAGGCATATTATAGACACCCCCCAGGTACGAAATTTAAAGGAATATAATGCCGCGTACACACGGTCGGACTTTACGGCATACTTGGTCCGGCGTACCAGATTTCGTCTGACAATTCGATCGTGTGTGGGCTCCAGCGGACTTTGTTTTCTCAAAAGTTTGACGGACTTAGATTTGAAACATGTTTCAAATCTATCCGACGGACTCGAGTCTGGTCAAAAAGTCCGCTCGTCTGTATGCTAGTCCGACGGACAAAAAAGGAATCTTTCCTAAGTGGCAGCGGGAGCAAGGAGGACAGTGTGAGCACAACAGCATAGTCAGGGACTTACAAGAGGAGAGACTGCCACTTGTATCAGGTCTCTCTGGAAGACAGCGTTGTGCTTAACCACTTAAGGATATACGTACATATACTGCAGCAGAACAGCCCTTAAGCGCGAAATCAGGTACCCGTTCGTGATTTCTTTCTTCCGGGCTGGGGCAACCCCGCCTTCGGCGACCCCGCTCTCACTGTGAATGGACACAGTGGGAACCAATCAGCGGGTCCGGCGGACCCAATGTTCGCCTGCACCCGGCGATCGTTACCGAGACAGGCAGAACAGCGACCTGCCTATGTAAACAAGTTCTGTAAGAGGGGAAGATGGAGATCCTGTGTTTCTGCTAAGCAGGAACACGGGTCTCTGTCTTCCTCCAGTCAAAGCACCTCCCCCACACAGTTGGAAAGCACCCCCTAGGGACACACGTAACCCTTTGATCGTCCCTGATGTTAACCCATTCCTTGCCAGTGACATTAGTACAGTGGCAGTGCATTTTTTTTTTTTAGCACTGATCGCTGTATTGGTGTCACTCGTCCCCCCAAAAAATAAATCTATCCCAAAGATTGTAGAGGCTATAACTTTTGCGCAAACCAATCATTGGGATTATTGGGATTTTTTTTTTTACCAAAAATATGTAGCAGAATACATTTTTGCCTAAACCGATGAAGAAATCTGATATTTTATTTTTTATTGAATATGTTTTATCGTAAAAAGTAAAAAAATGTTTTTTTCAAAATTGTTGCTCTTTTTTTTTGTTTTATAGCGCAAAAAATTAAAACCGCAGAGGTGATCAAATACCACCAAAAGAAAGCTCTATTTGTGGGGGAAAAAAAAAGAGATCCTTTTTTTTTTTTTTTTTGGTGCAGAGTCACATGACTGCGCAATAGTCAGTTAACCACTTCAGCCCCAGAAGATTTTACCCCCCTTCCTGACCAGAGCACTTTTTGCAATTCGGCACTGCATCACTTTAACTGACAATTGCGCGGTCGTGCGACGTTGCACCCAAACAAAATTGACGTCCTTTTTTCCCCACAAGTAGAGCTTTCTTTTGGTGGTATTTGATCGCCTCTGCGGTTTTTATTTTTTGCGCTATAAACAGAAAATTAACGACAATTTTGAAAAAAACACATTATTTTCTACTTTTTGCTATAATAAATATCCCCCAAAAATATATAAAAAAACAATATTTTTCCTCAGTTTAGGCCGATACGTATTCTTCTACATATTTTTGGTAAAAAAAAAAAATCGCAATAAGCGTATATTGATTGGTTTGCGCAAAATTTATAGCATCTACAAAACAGGGGATAGATTTATAGCATTTTTACTATTATTTTTTTTACTAGTAATGGCGGCGATCTGCGATTTTTATGGTGACTGCGACATTATGACACTTTTGGCACTATTTTGGGACAATTGTCATTTATACAGTGATCAGTGCTATAAAAATGCATTGATTACTGTGTAAATGACAGACATGGGGGTAAGTCACACATGTGCAAGTCACAAGCAAGTCTCAAGTCTTAACCTTCAAGTCATAAGCAAGTCCCAAGTTACTGTGGCGAAAAGCAAGCAAGTCAAGTTGAGTCCCTTCTAGAAGACAAGCAAGTCAAGTCAAGTCATTTATTTTGGTCAAGTCACAAATTAAAGTCAAAATACTGATATACCCCATTTCCATCCTTAAAATTAGTTAAAAGTCAGTTTTCAGGAAAGGTTTTGTTTCATTTTCAACATTAACAAAACTGCTTAGTGCTTTTTTCTTGGCATATTTTGCCTAGGCCAAGACACAGCACTGGTGGTGCCAAGTCATTGCAAGTCAAATAGCCCAAGTCAAAGTCAAGTTGCAAGTCATTAGTGGCAAGTCAAAGTCAAGTCGAGTCATTTATTTAATTTTGTCAAGCAAGTCGCAAGTCCTCAAACAGGTGACTCGAGTCCGACTCGAGTCAAGTCATGTGACTCGAGTCCCCCACCTCTGGTAAATGACACTGGCAGTGAAGGGGTTACCCACTAGGGGGCGGTGAAGGGGTTAAGTGTGTCCTAGGGAGTGTTTCTAACTGTGGGGGGGAGGGGCTTCAACACACAGGACAGTGATTACTGCTCCCGATGACAGAGAGCAGTGATCTCTGTCCTGTCACTAGGCAGAACGGGGAAATGCTTTGTTTACAAAAGAATTTCCCTGTTCTACCTCTCTGTGACACGATCGCGGGCACCCGGCAGACATCAAGTCCACGGGGCCCGCAGTCACAGTCACGGAGACCGCGGCGGGCGCGCACGCCGCCGCCGGCGCGCCCACAACACCGCTTCTTACAGGGGACGTACCTGTACGCCCTTTTGCCCACCAGTGCCATTCTGCCGACATAAATAGGCGTGCGCTGGTTGTCAACCAGTTAAAGCAACAAAGTGCCATATCGCAAAAAATGGCCTGGTCATGAAGGGGGGAGGGTAAAACCTTCCAGGGCTGAAGTGGATAAAATCTTTCATAACCTTGCCCTGGGAGATCTCCGGAGCAGTCAGGC
Organism: Lithobates septentrionalis; assembly: GCA_037952835.1. Lineage (NCBI taxonomy): Eukaryota > Metazoa > Chordata > Amphibia > Anura > Ranidae > Lithobates > Lithobates septentrionalis. Next base: position 135,319 of record JBBDGP010000495.1, on the reverse strand, counting down.
AGACTGGCGAAGAGGCAGCCAGGTGGGCTGGCATTTTCTGCAGTTAGTAGAACTGGGACCAGTGTCTACAGGGGAGTTGGAGATACTCCGGAATGCAGTGTACAACACTTTGTGCCACTTTCTAAGGGACTGAGAGTTCCTAGTCCTCAATTTTTGCATTTTTTTCCTACCAAGGACTGTCAGCAGTCAAGAGTGAGACAAATCTGGAGCTGTACATAGGAGGGAAGTTGTCCCTGGTTTTGTCGCTATTAAGTTGGGCATCCCATAATTCGTATTTCACATCCACGTTATAACCCCCAATAAACAACAAAAACCAAGCTGTGTCTGGAGAAAGTATGGGAAATACCTGTTGTCTGGCTGTGCAGGAGTGGGGAACCCAGTTGTCTGCAACCGCTGCGGGGCGTAGTGGTACATAAAAAAAAACTGTAATTTGACTGTATATTTCTTGCTACTACCATAACCTACCACCAAAGAACAAAAAACAAAAAAAGAAATACGTAAAATTCTCCTGCTCCTGACAATCGCAGCGATACCACATACAGTGGGGGAAAATAATGGTTTGATCCCCTGCAGATTTTGTAAGTTTGCCCACTTGCAAAGAAATGAAGGGTCTATAATTTTTATCATAGGTGTATTTTAAATGATAGAGACAGAATATCAACCAAAAATCCATAAAAATCACATAATACAAATGTTATAAATTAAGTTGCAGTTCAGTGAGTAAAATAAGTACAGTAGTACCTTGGATTATGAGCATAATTCGTTCCAGAAGCATGCTTGTAATCCAAAGCACTCGTATATCAATGCGAGTTTCCCCATTGGAATCAATGGAAATTCAGATAATTCGTTCCAGTGTCACTGCTGGTGTATGCAGTACCACATGTGGCCAGGGGTGGGGGGGGGGGCGCCGGAGACACTCGGGAACCGAGTGACTCCGAGCGTCACCGGCGCCCCCGCATCTCCTGGCCACATGCGGTACTGCACACCACACTGTGCAAGTTTAGGAGCTTTCCATTTTACCTACAGGTAAGCCTTATTATAGGCTTACCTGTAGGCAAAAATAACACAGCGGGGTATACAACCGGTTTAAGGTTTCTTGGCTGTTGCTTGGCAACTCAACGTTTCAGCTCCCTCCATACATTTTCTATAGGATTAAGGTCTGGAGACTGGCTAGGCCACTCCATGACCTTAATGTGCTTCTTCTTGAGCCACTCCTTTGTTGCCTTGGTGGCATGTTTTGAGTCATTGTCATGCTGGAAGATCCACGACCCATCTTCAGTGTTCTGGCTGAGGGAAGAAGGTTCTCTTCCAAGATTTTATAATACATGTCCATTGGCCCTTCAATGTGGCAAAGTTGGCCTGTACCCTTAGCAGAGAAACAGCGCCGAAGCATCATGTTTTCACCTCCGTGCTTGAGTGTAAGGATGGTGTTCTTAGGGTCATAGACAGCATTTTTCTTCCTCCGAATACGGCGAGTCGAGTTAATGCCAAAGAGCTGAATTTTGGTCTCATCTGACCACAGCACTTTCTCCCAATCCTTCTCTGAATCATTTAAATGTTAATTGCCAAACTTCAGATGGGCCTGTACATGTGCCGCCTTGAGGAGGGGGGCCTTGTGGGCGCTGCAGGATTTCAATCCATGGCGGCGTATTGTGTTACCAATGGTTTGTTTGGTGACTGTGGTCCCAACTGCCTTGAGATCATTCACAAGCTCCTCCTGTGTAGTTCTGGGCTGATCCCTCACTTTTCTCATGATCATCCTCACCCCATGAGGCGAAATCCTGCATGGAGCTCCAGACTGAGGGCGATTGATGGTTAATTTGTATTTCTTCCATTTGCAAATAATCGCTCCAACAGTTGTCTTCTTCTCACCAAGCTTCTTGCTGATGGTCTTGTAGCCCATTCCAGCCTCGGGCAGGTCTACAATCTTGTCCCTGACGTCCTTTGACAGCTCTTTGGTCTTGGCCGTGATGGTGAGGATTGAATGGAAGAAAGAGATTCTGTGGACAGGTGTCTTTTATACACATAACGAGTTGCCATTTGGAGCACCTTCTTAAATTAACAGGATTAATCTGTGTACCACATGAGTAGATACTGTAGTCAGTCTGTGGGGGGCAGAATTATTGTTGGCTGGTAGCGGATCAAATACTTTTTTTACTCACTGAACTGCAACTCAATTTATAACATTTGTATCATATGTTTTTTCTGGATTTTTGGTTGATATTCTGTCTCTATCATTTAAAATACACCTATGATAAAAATTATAGACCCTTCATTTCTTTGTAAGTGGGCAAACTTACAAAATCTGCAGGGGATCAAATCATTATTTCCCCCCTTTGTATGTGTATGTTATTTGTTGTTTGTACCAACAGTACAGCCCAGAAACAATAGTGCGCGTGTTGCTTTTTTTTTTTTTTACCTACCTAAAACACGCTGACACTGATGAGTTAAAAAAAAAAATCCTGCTGAAAATATACTGACCCTGACCTTTGACCCAAACACCAACCCTGGCACTAACCTAGATCAAACTTTGGTCTTTCCTTTATATTTTCTATTTTCGATTTTTTTTAAATTTTTTTACACACAGTTGTGTTTATTTCTTTCTCCCAGCAAGGTGAGAGAGATATATCCCCTCCATTCAAAGAGAAAGAAAACGCTGGGGTGGGCTTCACAGTGACTAATTACTATGATAGCCAATCAGAGGCTATCGTTAGTACGAGACCACGGTCTCTGCGCTGAGAATGCACTGTGCAGCGCGCTCCCAGCACAAAGGCAGAAAAGCCACGGAAAATTGCCCAGTCTGGTGAGGCCGCATATATGCGTACTGCCGGCGGGAAGCGGTTAACCGCTTGACCTCCGGAAGGTTTTACCCCCTTCGTGACCAGGGCATTTTTTGCTATTCGGCGCTGCGCTACTTTAACTGGCAATTGCTCAGTCATACAACTTTGTACCCACATGAAATTTATATAATTTTTTTTCACACAAATAGAGCTTTCTTTGGAGGTATTTAATCACCACTGGGGTTTTTATTTTTTGCTATATAAAAAAAAACAACACTGAAACTGTTATAAAAAAAACATTTTTCTTAGTTTCTGTTATAAAATTTTGAAAAACAAATATTCTTTCTTCATAGATTTAGGCCAAAATGTATTCTGCTACATTTCTTTGGTAAAAATAACCCAAATCAGTTTATATTATTTAGTCTGTGTGAAAGTTATAGAGTTTACAAACTATGGTACAGTGGAACCTTGGATTACGAGCATAATCCGTTCCAGGAAAATGCTTGTAATCCAAAGCACTCGTATATCAAAGCGAGTTTCCCCATAGAAGTCAATGGAAACGAACATAATAATTTGTTCCGCACTGACTTCTATTGCATGCAATACCGCATGTGGCCAGAGGTGGGGGGGGCACCGGAGACCCTCGGAAATACTCGGGGACAGCTCGGCTGAACTCGGAAAGCCTCAGAAAGGCTCGGAAACACTCGGCAACTGAGTATTTTCAAGTGTGATTCTGAGTATTTCCGAACGGCTCCAAACGGCTCCGAACCGTTCCGAGTGTCACCTCTGGCCAAATGCAGTACTGCACACCCCATTAGCTTGAATTCTGCTCGTTTTGTGAGACAACACTCGCAAACCGAGTCAGAATTAAAAAAAAAAAGTTGCTCGTCTTTCAAAACGTTCATTAACCGCGTTACTTGTTAACCAAGGTTCCACTGTATATATATATATTTGAAAATTGATCAATCTAATGTACTGACAGCTTTCGCCTTTCTTGAGGCCCTAAAATGCCAGGATAGTACAAATTACCCCATTTTGGAAAGTAAACAGTACAAGGTATTTAGTAAGAGGCGTGGTTATTTTTTTTTAAGCTGTAATTTTTTACACTTTTTTGGGGAAAATTAAGAATTTTTCATTTTTTACATACTGTCATCAGAGAAGTACAATGTCACCATTGTGACACTGCACTACTTTGTGGGGGTATTTAGGGATATTTTTTTTTTATTGCTTATACAGTGATGATCACCATTATAAGCAATAGATTTACTGTCATGAAGGGCTTTCGTTCATGACAGCTTGCTTACTGTTGTGATGCTGTGATTGGCTACAGCTAATCACATGGTACAGGGTGCCAGGTATCCTGTGATAGCTGCGGGCCAATCACAGCATCACAATAGTAAGCAACCTGTCCGGAATGGAAGTCATTTATGACAGTTTTGCTTTAATGTAATCATGTGATCGTTATGAATGGTCATATCGATCACATGATACCCTGGCTGCTCACAGTGGCTAGGTACCAAGCACCATGACACAGCGATCACGGGATCCCACCACTGCGTGCCCCTGGGGGCGCAGCAGTGTACGTGTGTGTGCTAAGCAATGTACTAATATGTTGCTGAGCCTGGAGCTGCCGCCCGCCTGCAGTAAATGTACCGTGGGCAGGCGGAAAATGGTTAAACAAAAAAAAAGTGGCATAGGGTCCCCCATAAATTCAATACCAGACCCTTTTAGTCTGATATGGATTGTTAGGGGATAACCCCATGCAAACTAAAAAAAAAAAGTGTGCTGTCCTCTCCAAAATCCATACCAGGCCCATATCGGAGTACACAATCTGGGTGGCCAGGAAAAAGGGGGGTGAAAATGCAACCCCTTCCCTGAGCTATACCAGGCCACATGCCCTAAACGTGGAAGGGTACCTTGTCAGGGGGGGGGGACGCTATTTTGATGAGGACATGGGCTTTCTCTTCACAGCCCTGGTCCAGTGGCTGTGGGAGTTTGCTGCTGGGGGGGAACTTTTTGGAATCAAGAAGCCCCTTTAAAAAAAAAGGATGGGGGGGTCTGAATCATGCTTTGATCTGCCTGGAGTTCACTTGTAGATAATAAAAGTCAAATTGGTCTTTCTGTATTCATATCAGAAAATGCGACACATTTCTGGAATCCCTGTCCGAAAATAACACAATCCTAACTCATAGGCGGCCGCTGCTTCCTTCTGCGGAAAAATCTGGTTATTTATTAGATATTTTAATGTCACCATTAGATTAGACGGCCCGAAATAAGGCGGGTAAGAGTCATGAATAAGGACAAGTCTAGGGGAAATATGCATTTAGCACAGAGCAAAGCGGACGCCAGTTACGGAACGCTCTTCGGGTTGGAGATGAATTGCTAAAATTCAGGTCACTAGTAATTTATCTGATCCTCCTCTATGAAAAAAATAAAAATCTTCTTTGGCAACTTTCATGTGTGAGAATTTCTGGGAATATTTCTTCAGGTTGACCTCCGATGCCCTCTTCTCCGCATTATCAGAATGAAATTTATCCAGCTAATGTAAAACTTTGAGAGCGTCACACAAATCCTATAACATCTGTCACCTGATTCGCGCCTCAGTGAAATGTTTGCACACTCTCCCTTGCTGCGCTATATAATAGAAAAGATACAATTTATCTCTCAAAGTTTCCCAGAAAAAGTTTTGTTTGAAGAGCATAACCCCAAATCTATGACAGTGATATGAAATGTACAGTATGGTCAAGGAGCAATCTAAACGTTAATATGTGAAGATAGATAGATAATTGCATCTATCTATCTATCTATCTATCTATCTATCTATCTATCTATCTATCTATCTATCTATCTATCTATCTATCTATTTTTAAATCTTCTGTATCTATCTACCTATTTTTGGAGAATAAGTTTAACTCTTTCGCTGCCAGAGCTGTTTTTGTGGGGGATTTTTGCACACATGTTTAAAAATGGCTCAGCCCCAGCATATCCAATTAGATGGAGGCCCAGCCCCAGCACAGCCAATTAGATGGAGGCCCAGACCAAGCACATCCATCTAGATGGATGCCCAGCTCCAGTAGATCCAACTATATAGAGGCCCAGCCTCAATACATCCAACTAGATCAGGGGTCTCCAAACTATGGCCCTCCAGTTGTTCAGGAACTACAAATCCCATCATGTCCAGTCATGTCTGTGAATGTCAGAATTTTACAATGCCTCATGGCATGTGTAGTTCCACAAGAGCTGGAGGGCCATAGTTTGGAGATCCCTGAACTATATAGAAGTCCAGCCCCAGGACATCCAACTAGATGGAGGCCAAGCTCTGGCACATCCGACTAGATGGAAGCTCATCTCCGGGATATCTATCTAGGAGGCTCAGCCCCAGCACATCCATCTAGATGGAAGCCCAGCTCCATTAGATCCAACTAGATGGAGGCCCAGCTCCAGTACACTCAACTGGATGAAGGCCCAGCCCCAGCACATTTTTCGAGATGGAGGCCAAACTCCTGTAGATCCAACTAGATGGAGGCCAGCCTCAGTAAATCGAACTAGATGGAGACCCAGCCCCAGTATGTCCAACTAGATGGAGGCCCAGCTCCAGCAAATCCAATAAGATAGAGGCCCAGCTCCATCACATCCAACTAGATGGAGGCCCAGCTCCAGCACATCCAACTAGATGGTGGCCCAGCTCCAGCACATCCAACTAGATGGAGGCCCAGCTCCAGCACATCCAACTAGATGGTGGCCCAGCTCCAGCACATCCAACTAGATGGAGGCCCAGCTCCAGCACATCCAACTAGATGGAGGCCCAGCCCCAGCACATCCAACTAGATGGATGCCCAGCTCCAGCACATCTAACTAGATGCATGCCCAACTCCAGCACATCCAGCTAGATGGAGGCCAAGACCCAGTACATCCAACTAGATGGAGTCTCAGCCCCAGCACATCCAACTAGATGGAGGCCCACCTCCAGCGCATCCAACTAGATGGAGGCTCAGCTCCAGCACATCCAACTAGATGGAGACCCAGCTCCAGCTACAACACAGCCAACTAGATTGAGACCTAGCTCCAGCACATCCAACTATAAGAGTAGCATAGAAGTACAGAAAGGAGTTCCAGACCAAAATCAGGTAAAAGAGTCCAAGATAATTTTAATTGTTGATAAATGACATGGTCTGGGGACCACCATTCACACCAAACCTCCCTCTGGGAGGAGGACAGGCTGGTGTGGATGGTGGTCCCCAGGCCCGTGATTTCAGTCTGTAATTAACCTTCCATTTTAGCTTGAGATATTCAAAGAAATATATGTAAACTGTATATAGTTATAAATTGCTTAAAATGAATTCTGACTGTATCTTATAGTTTCACAGAATCTGAGGACGTGGGGTGGATACCCACGAAACACATTGTAATTTCCACCCTCATTTTAATCTGGTAGCCTCCAGCTCCAGTAGATCCAACTATATAGAGGCCCAGCCTCAATACATCCAACTAGATCAGGGGTCTCCAAACTATGGCCCTCCAGTTGTTCAGGAACTACAAATCCCATCATGTCCAGTCATGTCTGTGAATGTCAGAATTTTACAATGCCTCATGGCATGTGTAGTTCCACAAGAGCTGGAGGGCCATAGTTTGGAGATCCCTGAACTATATAGAAGTCCAGCCCCAGGACATCCAACTAGATGGAGGCCAAGCTCTGGCACATCCGACTAGATGGAAGCTCATCTCCGGGATATCTAACTAGGAGGCTCAGCCCCAGCACATCCATCTAGATGGAAGCCCAGCTCCATTAGATCCAACTAGATGGAGGCCCAGCTCCAGTACACTCAACTGGATGAAGGCCCAGCCCCAGCACATTTTTCGAGATGGAGGCCAAACTCCTGTAGATCCAACTAGATGGAGGCCAGCCTCAGTACATCGAACTAGATGGAGACCCAGCCCCAGTATGTCCAACTAGATGGAGGCCCAGCTCCAGCAAATCCAATAAGATAGAGGCCCAGCTCCATCACATCCAACTAGATGGAGGCCCAGCTCCAGCACATCCAACTAGATGGTGGCCCAGCTCCAGCACATCCAACTAGATGGAGGCCCAGCTCCAGCACATCCAACTAGATGGTGGCCCAGCTCCAGCACATCCAACTAGATGGAGGCCCAGCTCCAGCACATCCAACTAGATGGAGGCCCAGCCCCAGCACATCCAACTAGATGGATGCCCAGCTCCAGCACATCTAACTAGATGCATGCCCAACTCCAGCACATCCAGCTAGATGGAGGCCAAGACCCAGTACATCCAACTAGATGGAGTCTCAGCCCCAGCACATCCAACTAGATGGAGGCCCACCTCCAGCGCATCCAACTAGATGGAGGCCCAGCTCCAGCACATCCAACTAGATGGAGACCCAGCTCCAGCTACAACACAGCCAACTAGATTGAGACCTAGCTCCAGCACATCCAACTATAAGAGTAGCATAGAAGTACAGAAAGGAGTTCCAGACCAAAATCAGGTAAAAGAGTCCAAGATAATTTTAATTGTTGATAAATGACATGGTCTGGGGACCACCATTCACACCAAACCTCCCTCTGGGAGGAGGACAGGCTGGTGGGGATGGTGGTCCCCAGGCCCGTGATTTCAGTCTGTAATTAACCTTCCATTTTAGCTTGAGATATTCAAAGAAATATATGTAAACTGTATATAGTTATAAATTGCTTAAAATTAATTCTGACTGTATCTTATAGTTTCACAGAATCTGAGGACGTGGGGTGGATACCCACGAAACACATTGTAATTGCACTGTTTCCACCCTCATTTTAATCTGGTAGCCTCATTTTTGAATGGAGGGGAATACATAGCGATTGACTATGAAACATATGGAAATAAGTTTTATGTATCTATATTATGTAATATAGCTGAAAAATGCATTGTACTAAGTTCAAATCACACTTGTTTTACCTGTTTTATAATAAAAGTTGAATTTTAACAGTGGAATTATCGGCACCTTTAAAGTCCTACTGTAACTAGATGAAACTCTGTGTTTGTATCTTTTGACCCCAGTGATGTTGGTGCCACTCCACACAATCCTGGCATCATTGATATATATATATATATATATATATATATATATATATATACACACATACAGTGCCTTTAAAAAGTAATCACACCCCTTGAAATTTTCCACATTTTGTCATGTTACAACCAAAAACATATTTTATTGGGATTTTATGTGATAGACCAACACAAAGTGGCACATAATTGTGAAGTGGAAGGAAAATGATAAATGGTTTTCAATTTTTTTTAAAAGTGTGGCGTGCATTTGTATTCAGCCCCCTTCACTCTGATACCCCTAACTAAAATCTAGTGGAACCAATTGCCTTCAGATGTCACCTAAGTAGTGAATAGAGTCCACCTGTGTGTAATTTAATCTAAGTATAAATGCAGCTGTTCTGTGAAGCCCTCAGAGGTTTGTTAGAGAACCTTAGTGAACAAAAAGCATCACAAAGGCCAAGGAACACAGCAGACAGGTTAGGGATAAAGTTGTGGAGAAGTTTAAAGCAGGGTTAGGCTATAAAAAAATATCCCAAGCTTTGAACATCTCACGGAGCACTGTTCAATCCATCATCTGAAAATGGAAAGAGTATGGCACAACTGCAAACCTACCAAGACATGGCCGTCCACCTAAACTGACCGGCCGGGCAAGGAGAGCATTCATCGGAGAAGCAGTCAAGAGGCCCATGGTAACTCTGGAGGAGCTGCAGAGATCCACAGCTCAGGTGGGAGAATCTGTCCACAGGACAACTATTAGTCGTGCTCTCCACAAATCTGGCATTAATGGAAGAGTCACAAGAAAAAAGTCATTGTTGAAAGAATCATAAGAAGTCCTGTTTGCAGTTTGCGAAAAGCCATGTGGGGGACACAGCAAACATGGAAGAAGGAGCTCTCGTCAGATGAGACCAAAATTGAACTTTTTTGCCTAAAAGTAAAATGCTATGTGTGGCGTAAAACGAACACTGTACATCACCCTGAGCACACCATCCCCACACCGTGAAACATGGTGGTGGCAGCATCATGTTGTCAGAGATGCTTTTCTTCAGCAGGGACAGGAAAGCTGGTCAGAGTTGATGGGAAGATGGATGGAGCCAAATACAGGGCAATCTTAGAAGAAAACCTGTCTGCAAAAGACTTGAGACTGGGGCGGAGGTTCACCTTCCAGCAGGACAACGACCCTAAACATACAGCCAGAGCTACAATGGAATGGTTTAGATCAAAGCATATTCATGTGTTAGAATGGCCCAGTCACAGCCCAGGCCTAAATCCAATTGAGAATCTGTGTCAAGACTTGAAAATTGCTGTTCACAGACGCTCTCCATCCAATCTGACAGAGCTTGAGCTATTTTGCAAAGAAGAATGGGCAACAATGTCCCTCTCTAGATGTGCAAAGCTGGTAGAGACGTCCCCAAAAAGACTTGCAGCTGTAATTGCAGCGAAAGGAGGTTCTACAAAGTATTGACTCAGGGGGGCTGAATACAAATGCACCCCACACTTTTCACATATTTATTTGTAAAAAATTTGGAAAACCTTCCACTTCACAATTATGTGCCACTTTGTGTTGGTCTATCACATAAAATCCCTATAAAATACATGTTTGGTTTTAACATGACAAAATGTGGAAAATTTCAAGGGGTATGAATACTTTTTCAAGGCACGGTATAAGATCCTGTATAAGAACACATGGAGTCCCAGATCGTACCAGTGGTAACTGTACCATGGTCTTCATCTGAAGTCCTGGTCTGAGACATGAATGCAGACACTAGTGAAGACTCAGCAAGGAACCTGGTCTCCTCCACCCAGAACTCATCAATTCCTTATGACTGTAGATGTTCTTTACCATACCCCAGTGAGGAGCAAATCATGTTGTGTTGCATAGAATAATCATTAAAAAAAAATAAAGCTTATTATTATCTCTGAATAAGAGTTATTTCTAAATTGATAGTGTACTTTATTTTCATTATTGAACTTGTGCTAAAATTATACGCCGTGTGAAATCTCTGCAGGAGCTGGATTAATAGACTTTGATCAATACGTGAATTTAGTCATTGGGGATTATTCCTCTGTATTATATATAAGCAATGTATACCTGTTACCTATCTGTATAACCTTAGCACCTGAGCTTCCAAAATATAAATCTCTGTGTAGAGTGTGTTTTGCTTTTGGGTGTGACTTGTCAGATAGTGGAAGAAGAATAAATGCTCGAAAAATAAACTGTAGGACGAGGGTCGGCAACCTACGGGCCGCGGGTCGCACCTGGCCTGCCAAAGCTAAATGTCCGGCCCTTCAGTGCACGTGATGAATTCACGTGCACCCGGACCGTGGTCATTTTAACGCCTTCAATATGCGGCCTCGGCTTGAAGGGGTTGTACCATGTTAATGCAGCTGCACACATCAACCCGGTGCTATTTTTTAGAGCCGGTGGTCGACTTTCATGGGATAACAACCGATGCGGCTAAGAAGCTGTTTGGCTGTTATCCCAAGCAGCGGGAGGGGACCTCTCCCCTCCTCCCGCCAGATTTCAGGGCTTGCCCAGGCTCTCCCAGGAGGCCCAAGCGACCAGCCGGCACGTCCGCCGGCTGGCCGGAGACATGGACCAAGCCATAATCGGCTTTGATCAGGTCTCGGATCTAGTAATCCGGAACCGATGTCATGACATCACTTTCGGTTTACAGAAGACTTAAAGACTTAAAGGAGCCAAATTTTTAAAAAGTTGCAGCATTCAAAACAGCAAAATTTGGCATTTTGAATGCTTTTAAGTACAAGGGAGGGATTTGGGGTCTTATAGACCCCAGATCCCTCCATGAAGAGGACCTGTCACTGCCTGTTACTGTCACAAGGGATGTTTAAATTCCTTCTCACAGCATCACAAGTGATTGAATTTTTTTTTTCAAAGGGACATTGTAAAAAAAAAATAAAAAAAGATTTTTTTTAAAGTGCCCCATCCCTCCGTGCTTACACAGCTGGTGGGGGGGGGGCTGTGTGATGTGCAGGGGGAGCTGTGTGATGTGCAGGGGGGCAGTGTAATATGCAGGGGCAGGGGCAGGGGCTATGTAATGTAAAGGGGTCCAGAAGTACAGGGGCTGCGTAATGTAAAGGGGTCCAGAGGTGCAGGGGCTGTATAATGAAAAGGGGTCCAGAAGTGCATGGGGCTGGGTAATGTAAAGGGGGCTGTGTAATGTAAAGGGGGCCAGAGGTGCAGGGGGCTGTGTAATGTAAAGGGGGGTCGGAGGTGCGGGGGCTGTGTAATGTAAAGGGGGGCTGGAGGTGCAGGGTCTGTGTAATGTAAAAGGGGCCAGAGGTGCGGGGGCTGTGTAATGTAAAGGGGGGGCTGGAGGTGCAGGGTCTGTGTAATGTAAAAGGGGCCAGAGGTGCGGGGGCTGTGTAATGTAAAGGGGTCCAGAGGTGCAAGGGACTGTGTAATGTAAAGGGGTCCAGTCCAGAGGTGCAGGGGGCTGTGTAATGTAAAGGGGCTGTGTAATGTAAAGGGGGCCTGGGGTGCGGGGGCTGTGTAATGTAAAGGGGGCCAGAGGTGGAGGGACTGTGTAATGTTATCTTCATTTAATAGCATGTGAGGGCGTCTCTCCATGCATTCACATACATTGAATCTGGCCCTTAAGTGGAAAAAGGTTGCTGACCCCTGCTGGAGGAGGAGGAAGCAGTGCTGGGTTAGCAAGCTATATATTGGGTTACAGTGAACAGCTTATCAGATAGCGGAGAAGGAAGCAGTGCTGAATCTCTAAACTGCCTATAAGTTGAGCTGCGCAGGACGGCAGATAGTGGAGGAGGAAGCAGTGCTTGGTGTGTAAGCTATAAGGTGACAGTGAGGCTGATTTACTAAAACTGTAGAGTGCAAAATCTGGCGCAGCTGTGCAGGGTAGCCAATCAGCTTCTAACTTCAGCTTGCTCAATTAAGCTTTGACAATAAATACTAGAAGCTGACTGCTTTCTATGCAGAGCTGCACCAGATTTTGCAATCTACAGTTTTAGTAAATCAACCCCTATGTGTCCCTTGTCAGATAGTAAAGGAGGAAGCAGTGCTGGATTAATAAGCTACAGTATATTTAGGTAAAAAAAAAACCAAAACATTTATATTCACAGATAGTGGAGGTAAAAGCAGAGCTGGATTATTAATAAGCTATATTTAGGGTAAAAATCAATTATATTGACAGGTAGTGGAGGAGGAAGCAGTGCTGAATAAATTCTAAACTATATTTAGGATTGAAAAAAATGTATATTGGCAGATAGTGGAGGAAGAAGCAGTGCTGGATCAGAAAGCTATATATTGGGTTACAATGAACACCTCATCAAATAGCGGAGAAGGAAGCAGTGCTGAATCAGTAATTGAGCAGTGTGCGATGGCAGGTAGCGGAGGAGGAATCAGTACTTGGTGTGTAAGCTATACAGTGACAGTATGTCCCTTGTTAGATAGTAAAGAATAAAGCGGTGCTGGATCAATAAACTATATTTAGGATAGAAAAACAATTATATTCACAGATAGTAGAGATGGAAGCAGTGCTGGGTTAATCTGGATTATTAATACACTATATTTAGGATAAAAAAAAGCAATTATAATGGCAGATAGTGGAGGAGGAAGCAACTCTGTATTAATAAGCGATCTTTAGGATTGAAATAATGTATAATGACAGATAGTGCAGGAGGAAGCAGTGCTGGATCAGCAAGCTATATATTGGGCATAATAAACAAGAGATAAAAACCAATGCACTACCAAGTGTAAATAAATAAAGAAAAAACAATATGTGAACTAAATGTAATCATGTGCACTGATCTGAGTGAGAAAACCAAATACATAAATATAATCACATCCTAGATGTGATAAAAAAAAGATGTGTCCCCACATACATAAGAATATAGATCACAATGAGTGGAAAGGCGCTAAACCCATAATAAAAACAGTGCTTACATGATAATATAAACAGATATATAAACAGATATATAACAAATATATAAATAACACGTGAAAATAAATCACATAGAAGTGATCACTATATAAAAATAAATACAAATAAAAATGCGCATATAACCAATCCAGTGAAAAAGGTCAAATCCAGTGCAAAGTGTTGGATGATAATAATAAAGTTCAGTGTAAAATTAGCGTTAAAAAAAACAACAAGAACAAAAAAAAACACAATATAAAGCGATAGTGTTGACAAATCCAAATCCAGTGATTCTGTATTAATTCATGCAGTCCAGTGTAAATCCGAGGAAGTGAATAAAATCCACCAACGAGTGCAATGGCCGCTCACCTTATTAAGGAGAATATCAGGCAAGGGATCAAGCACTGATCAACCTACGATCTCCAATAATCCGTCAGGTGACAGATCCGCCCCACACACATAGTAAAACTCCTCATGGTGTAGTACCAAAAATACATTTATTGTAAAACAATGTAGCAACTTACAGTTTAAAATTCGGAAAACATTCAGCATAGGGCAAAGACCAAGGGGCCACAGACAAACAGAACGCTGAAGCAATTCAAACTTCCGGTCTCAGGCCGTGACTGGAAAGTGGCATCAACCGGCTCCTCCAGATGCGTTGCGTCACTGACACATGACTTTTACAATAAATTTATTTTTGGTACTACACCATGAGGAGTTTTTATTGCCTTCTATGTGTGTGGGTGTTGTCAAATATTGCAGGAGGAAGAAGTGATGGAACATATAACTTTATGTAATGAAATATCATATAGCTTGGCAGATGTTCATGTTTTAAAAAAAAAAAAAAAAACTCCATTAAGGTAGTGTTGTGGATGGGGTTAGAGCCGACCACTCTAGTGCTGCTAAGCAGAGGTGCTACCCCTTTAGCCACTGTGGTGCCCCCATATATATTAATAAATTAATAATATTCTTTTGAGGACATCTTCAAAAAGTTTCAAATTACTTTTCCATGTGAATTTTCAAGTATATATTAAAAAATCATTAAAAAAATAGTAGTAATAATAATAACAATACATAATTAATAATATTTTTTTAAAAGGACAACACCTTCAAAAAGTTTCAAGTTACTTTTTCATGTGAATTTTCATTTATATAATAAAACATTAAAAAAAATAGTAGCAATAATAATAATAATAATAATAAAATATTTTTTAAGAGGACAACACCTTCAAAAATTTTCTAATTACTTTTCATGTGAATTTTCATGTATATTTTAAAAAAAAAAATTTAAAAAATATTAGTAATAATAATACATTATTATTAATATTTTGTAAGAGGACAACTTCAAAAAGTTTCAAATTACTCATGTTAATTTTCATGTATATATTTAAAAAAGAATTTAAAAAATAGTAGTAATAATAATAATAATAAAAATTAATTAACTATCTTTTTTTCCCTGCTGTAGCAAATTGGTCCTGCTTTTCTGGGGTTTTTCACCTTTCTCTGGATCAACTGTAGGTATAGGATTGTGTATATGGGATTGTATGATTTTTTTTATTTATTTTTTATTGATTGAACTAGATGGACTTGTGTCTTTTTTCAACCTGACTATGTAACTATGTAAAATTATTATTAGGTGTCTGCTACACCAGAACCCACAGGCAGCTATTCGGGCGTCTGGGGCCATGTTACACGCCTTTACCCTGCGTAGGAGCACGAGACAGGGGTGCCCATTGTCACCCCTGCTCTTTGCATTAGCCATAGAACCCCTAGAGCTTAAAGTATCTTCGGCTTCCGATATGGGGACAAACAGGAGAAACTGATGCTATAGGCAGATGACACTATGATCCTACTTGGAGATGTGGATGGCTCCCTCACGGAAGCCATGCCTACCATAGTGGAATTCAGCGGGTACTCCGGGCTCCAGATTAACTGGACTAAATCCTCCCTGATGCTCATTGATGAAGGAGGGGGGAGGGTGCCTCCCACCACTAATATTGTACCTCTAACTACCTCATTCAGGTTCTTGGGGGTCCAGGTGACACCTAAGATCCGCGACTATGGGAGACTAAATATATCCCCGCTGCTGAAAAAGTTCAGTTATCGGATTAAGACATGGAATTCACTCTATTTGTCGGTAGCAGGTAGAGTGAACCTGATTAAAATGATCCTCATGCCTCAGTTCCTATATATGCTACACAACTCACCAATAGTAGTGACCCTAAATACGTTTAGAATAGTTAATTCCCTATTCCGAACCCTCATATGGAAGAACCGCCCCCCCCCCAGGATTAAACTTGAACATCTACAACGCCCTAAGGATGAAGGAGGGTTGTCCCTCCCAAACCCCTGGCTTTATTACATAGCCGCACAGTTGCAGCGAATGATAGGAACCATGACTACAGGTACGGAGAGGGAGGGAAATGCTTGTGTATCTTCTGAGCTCGTGATGCTACATACAGTAGAGAACGAATCTGTACCAGTGGCCCTAGAGGCGTTAGCCTTCGGCAAACTACATAAACTATACCCGACCTACAATCTTGACCAAAAAATCTGGAACAAAAGGAAATACCTACAGGGGGTGACAGGGTACACGGAGTTTAGCCCGATTTGGTCCAATGACACATACCCCGAATTAGTCAAAATACAGCATGGAAGAGGTATGGGGTGATTTCATGCTCCCTTCCGCAAAGACCCCAAATTTGCATTACTCCATTGCCCGCTCTCGGACCTTTTCTCTCATCAACAGAAACTAGCTACATACTTATTTATTGCCGCCAAACGAACAATAGCGAGGGCTTGGAAAAACCCTCTGTCTCATTCGCAGAGGTGAAGAATTCTTTGACGACCCTCATGATCCACGAGAAAATGTCCAGCGTCCTCCACGACTCCCATGCAAAATTTCTTAAGGTATGGGCCCCGTGGTGGTCCTACACACTCCCCAACCTAAATCCAACTAGTCTAGGTCTGTAAATTCAATTTGAACTAACCTTCAGCCTGGGGGATCCCTTTCCCCCCTCCCATTTCCTCTCTTCCTGGGCCTCTCGTCCGCTGCTCTACTCTACACTTATAATAAGGTATTATTAATATTTCTTAAGAGGACAACACCTTCACCAAGTTTCAAATTACTTTTTCATGTGAATTAACAAAATAATAATAATAAAAATAGTAATAATAATAATAATACGTTATTGTTAATATTTCTTAAGAGGACAACACTTGAAAAAGTTTCAAATTAGTTTTTATGCAAATGTTCATGCATATGTTAAAAAATAATAATAAAAAATAGCAATAATAATAATAATAAGTTATTAATATTTCTTAAGAGGAATATTTTTAAGAGGACAACACTTGAAAAAGTTCAAAATGACCTTTTCATGTGAATTTTCATGTATATGTTAAAAAATAATAAATAAAAAAGGGATAATAATAATAATAATAATAATAATAATAAGTTATTATTATTTCTTAAGAGGAATATTTTTAAGAGGACAACACTTCAAAAAGTTTCAAATTACTTTTTCATGTGAATTTTCATGTATATGTTAAAAAATAAGAAAAAATAGTAATAATCATAATAATAATAATAATAATAATAATAATAATAATAATAAGAAGAAGAAGAAGAAGAAGAAGAAGAAGAAGAAGTTATTAATATTTCTTAAGAGGAATATTTTTAAGAGGACAGCACCTTCAAAAAGTTTCAAATTACTTTTTCATGTGAATTTTCATGTATATATTGAAATAAAAATAAAAAGAATAGTAGTAATAATAATAATACATTATTATTAATATTTTGTAAGAGGACAACACCTTCAGAAAGTTTTCAATTACTTTTTCATGTTAATGTTCATTTATATATTTAAAAAAAAAAAAAATAGTAGTAGTAATAATAAATTATTATTAATGATTTGTAATAGGACAACACCTTCAAAAAGTTTCAAATTACTTTTTCATGTGAATTTTCATGTATATATACAAAAAAAATAGTAGTAGTAATAATAATAATAAAAAAATATTATTAATATTTTGTAAGAGGACAACACCTTCAAAAAGTTTCAAATTACTTTTTCATGTGAATTTTTATGCATATATTGA
>JBBDGP010000495.1:37500-112500 GCA_037952835.1 Lithobates septentrionalis | reverse complement strand
AAAATGGTATACCCTATTTTCTGCCTGCCATTCTTGTGGATGACTTCCACTGGTGAAAGCTAGCATTTCTAATGCATTTTAAAGGGCCAACACCATTAAAAAGTTTAAAAAGTTCATGTGGACTTTTACATACATATTTAGAAAATATTAATAAGAATTTTATAAAAATAATAAATAAAAAAAATGTGTATAGTAATATATATATATATATATATATATATATATATACACATACAGTATCTCCCAGAAGTGTGTACACCCCTCGCATTTATGTAAATATTTTATTCTATCTTTTTATGTGACAACACTGAAGAAATGACACTTTACTACAATGTAAAGTAGTGAGTGTACAGCTTGTGTAACAGTGTAAATTTACTGTCCCCTCAAAATAACTCAACACACCGCTATTAATTTCTAAACTGCTGGCAACAAAAGTGAGTACACCCCTAAGTGAAAATATCCAAATTGGGCCCAATTAGCCATTTTCCCTTGGTGTCATGTGACTTGTTAGTGTTACAAGGTCTCAGGTGTGAATGGGGAGCAGGTGTGTTAAATTTGGTGTTATCGTTCTCACTCTCTCATGCTGGTCACTGGAAGTTCACCATGGCACCTCATGGCAAAGAACTCTCTGAGGATCTGAAAAAAAGAATTGTTTCTCTACATAAAGACGGCCTAGGCTATAAGAAGATTGCCAAGACCCTGAAACTGAGCTGCAGCACAGTGGCCAAGGCCATACAGCGGTATAACAGGACAGGTTCCACTCAGAACAGGCTTCACCATGATTGACCAAAGAGGTTGAGTGCAGGTGCTTAGCGTCATATCCAGAGGTTGTCTTTGGGAAATAGACGTATGAGTGCTGCCAGCATTGCTGCAGAGGTTGAAGGGGTGGGGGGGTCAGCCTGTCAGTGCTCAGACAATACGCCGCACACTGCATCAAATTGGTCTGCATGGATGTCATCCCAGAAGGAAGCCTCTTCTAAAGATTATGCACAAGTAAGTCCGCAAACAGTTTGCTGAAGACAAGCAGACTAAGGACATGGATTACTGGAACCATGTCCTGTGGTCTGATGAGACCAAGATAAACTTGTTTGGTACAGATGGTGTCAAGCGTATGTGGCGGCAACCAGGTGAGGAGTACAAAGACAAGTGTGTTTTGCCTACAGTCAAGCATGGTGGTGGGAGTGTCATGGTCTGGGGCTGCATGAGTGCTGCCGGCACTGGGGAGCTACAGTTCATTGAGGGAACCATGAATGCCAACATGTACTGTGACATACTGAAGCAGAGCATGATCCCCTCCCTTCAGAGACTGGGCCGCAGGGCAGTATTTCAACATGATAACGACCCCAAACACACCTTCAAGACGACCACTGCCTTGCTAAAGAAACTGAGGGTTAAGGTGATGGACTGGCCAAGCATGTCTCCAGACCTAAACCCTATTGATCATCTGTGGGACATCCTCAAATGGAAGGTGGAGGAGTGCAAGGTCTCTAACATCCACCAGCTCTGTGATGTCATCATGGAGGAGTGGAAGAGGACTCCAGTGGCAACCTGTGAAGCTCTGGTGAACTCCATGCCCAAGAGGGTTAAGGCAGAGCTGGAAAATAATGGTGGCCACACAAAATATTGACACTTTGGGTCCAATTTGGACATTTTTCACTTAGGGGTGTACTCACTTTTGTTGCCAGCGGTTTAGACATTAATGGCTGTGTGTTGAGTTATTTTGAGGGGACAGCAAATTTACACTGTTATACAAGCTGTACATTCACTACTTTACATTGTAGCAAAGTGTCATTTCTTTAGTGTTGTCACATGAAAAGATAGAATAAAATATTTACAAAAATATGAGGGGTGTACTTACTTTTGTGAGATACTGTGTGTGTATATATATATATATATATATATATATATATATATATATATATATACGTACCCTGGGAAGATATGTGGAGTGTTGCCTTCACTCACTTAGTATCTGCTGGAGATCGCTTAATTCAATATAAATTCCTGCACAGGATCTACTACACCCCAGCAAAGTTATCTAAAATCTACCCGGGAGTGTCTGCTGAATGCTGGTGTCGCTCACAGTCTCCAGCCAACTTTAGCCATGTGTTTTGGCATTGCCAGGTGGTTAAGAAATTCTAGTCTGATGTTGGTCTGATGTTGGGCGCTGCATAACAGAAATTACATCTATACCTGTGCCCTTGACGGGGGCAACCTGCTTACTTGGCTTGGTGGAGGGCTGGGCACCTACTAGGGCCCAGCGTACCTTGCTTAGCTTATTATAGTTTTTTTCTTGCAAGGCATTGATTCTCTACTGGAAGAAACCCATGACGCCCTTATTATCGTACTGGAAGGGGCTTGTTAATAGAGTGATTTTGTTTCTATAAAGCAACATACCTGGGCAGAGGTTGTCCTAAGAAAAGTCTGGAAGATTTGGTTAGACAGTGATTTTTTCACTAATGACTATATAGACTCCATTGTGAAGGAGGAGCTTATCTGCATGGTGATGGATGCGGGCCTATAGGGCTCTCTCATTCTTGCACTACCATTGGGGCTATTCGGGGATTGCTTGCTGCTTTGATTGATGTATATGGAGATGATTGCTGGCCTTACTATTATAAGAAATGTGATGTTGTTATATTGATGTCTATATTCTGATGTGGGAATACTTACCCCTTTTGTTTTTGGGGATTTGCATCCGAGTGCGTGGATTTGTCCACAAGGCACCTGGATTGGGGGGGGGGGTGTTTTGGGGGGTGTTAAGGTGTTTTCCATGATTCCCGCCCTGCATGGCGAGGTTATTATTATTATTATACAGTATTTATATAGAGCCAACAGTTTACGTAGCGCTTTACAACTTGAGGGCAGACAGTACAAATACAATACACTTTGATACAGTAGGAATCAGAGGGCCCTGCTCCTTAGAGCTTACAATCTAAGAAAAGGTTGTTTACTTTTTTTTTTTTTGTACTGTGCAAAACATTAATAAAAAGAAATTTGCAAAAATATATATATACATACACACACCACGCACACAACAGCTTGTAAAATGTATGTCTAATAGCAAGATAATAGATAATCAGATGAATTATACCGGTCATTCAGGGGACAAAGGAAGGGAAACATAGTACACAAGGGTCAAACTTGGGGAAAATGTTTTGAAATGTACAAAAAGTTAAAAAAGAGGTTGTTGGGGAGGACATGTCAGGAGTTGGAGGGGTGGCTACATATACATGGTGAGTACCCCCCAAATCTGGAAATGGTATACCCTATTCTCTGACTGCCATTTTTGTAGATGGCTTCCACTGGCGAGAGCTAGAATTTCTAATGTGTTTTAAGGGGCCAACACCTTCAAAAAGTTTTAAAATTTCATGTGAACGTTCACCTATATATTTAGAGAATATTAATAATCGTATTTAATAATAATAAAACTGATAGTAATAATATTAGCAATATTAATTAAGTTTATTACTATTATTAGTATTATATTATTATTATTTATTATAATAATAATTTATATTATTATTATTCATTTTTTATATTGATATATAATATAATATATATATAATGATATATAATTTTTGATATTTTTTTTTCTTATTTAATAATGAAATGTTTGATAAATATCTACCTAATCTTAAATGCAGCACCTATAACAATAATAATCAGTAACATTTACTCAACACTTTAGCTACTTATAAAAATAATGAATTAAAAAAATGGTATACCCTATTTTCTGCCTGCCATTCTTGTGGATGTCTTGCACTGGTGAGAGCTAGCACTTCTAATGTGTTTTTAAGGGACCAACACCTTCAAAACATTAAAATTACTTTTTCGTGTGAACTTTCACTTACATATTTAGAAAATATTATTAATAATAATTTTATAAAAATAATTAATAAAAAAATGGGTATAGTAGAAAAATATATATAGATAGATAGATAGATATAGATCTATGTATATAGATATCTATATACAGGTAAAAGCCAGTAAATTAGAATATTTTGAAAAACTTGATTTATTTCAGTAATTGCATTCAAAAGGTGTAACTTGTACATTATATTTATTCATTGCACACAGACTGATGCATTCAAATGTTTATTTCATTTAATTTTGATGATTTGAAGTGGCAACAAATGAAAATCCAAAATTCCGTGTGTCACAAAATTAGAATATTACTTAAGGCTAATACAAAAAATGGATTTTTTAGAAATGTTGGCCAACTGAAAAGTATGAAAATGAAAAATATGAGCATGTACAATACTCAATACTTGGTTGGAGCTCCTTTTGCCTCAATTACTGCATTAATGCGGCGTGGCATGGAGTCGATGAGTTTCTGGCACTGCTCAGGTGTTATGAGAGCCCAGGTTGCTCTGATAGTGGCCTTCAACTCTTCTGCGTTGTTGGGTCTGGCATTCTGCATCTTCCTTTTCACAATACCCCACAGATTTTCTATGGGGCTAAGGTCAGGGGAGTTGGCTGGCCAATTTAGAACAGAAATACCATGGTCCGTAAACCAGGCACGGGTAGATTTTGCGCTGTGTGCAGGCGCCAAGTCCTGTTGGAACCTGAAATCTCCATCTCCATAGAGCAGGTCAGCAGCAGGAAGCATGAAGTGCTCTAAAACTTGCTGGTAGACGGCTGCGTTGACCCTGGATCTCAGGAAACAGAGTGGACCGACACCAGCAGATGACATGGCACCCCAAACCATCACTGATGGTGGAAACTTTACACTAGACTTCAGGCAACGTGGATCCTGTGCCTCTCCTGTCTTCCTCCAGACTCTGGGACCTCGATTTCCAAAGGAAATGCAAAATTTGCTTTCGTCAGAAAACATGACTTTGGACCACTCAGCAGCAGTCCAGCTCTTTTTTTCCTTAGCCCAGGTGAGACGCTTTTTGCGCTGTTTCTTGGTCAACAGTGGCTTGACACGAGGTATGCGGCAGTTGAAACCCATGTCTTTCAAGCGTCTCTTGGTGGTGGGTCTTGAAGCACTGACTCCAGCAGCTGTCCACTCCTTGTGAATCTCCCCCACATTTTTGAAGGGGTTTTTTTTCACAATCTTGACTAGGGCGCGGTGATCCCTATCGCTTGTACACTTTTTCTGACCACAGTTTTTCCTTCCCTTTGCCTCTCTATTAATGTGTTTGGACACAGAGCTCTGAGAACAGCCAGCCTCTTCAGCAATAACCTTTTGTGTCTTTCCCTCCTTGTGCAATGTGTCGCCTTTTGGACAGCTGTCAAATCTGAAGTCTTCCCCATGTTTGTGTAGGCTTCAGAACTGGACTGAGAGACCATTTAAAGCCCTTTGCAGGTGTTTTGAGTTAATCAGCTGATTAGTTTGTGGCACCAGGTGTCTTCAAAATTTAACCCTTACACAATATTCTAATTTTGTGACACACGGAATTTTGGATTTTCATTTGTTGCCACTTCAAATCATCAAAATTAAATGAAATAAACATTTGAATGCATCAGTCTGTGTGCAATGAATAAATATAATGTACAAGTTACACCTTTTGAATGCAATTACTGAAATAAATCAAGTTTTTCAAAATATTCTAATTTACTGGCTTTCACCTGTAGATGTAGATCTATAAAGATCTATTTATACATATATATAAATATTTTTTTTGTTTTTTGTTTATATATATATATACATATATATATTTATTTATTTTTTATTATTATTATTATTTTTTACCATACAGATTTTTTTATTAATTATTTTTATAAGTAGCCAAAGCATTGGGTGAATGGTAATAATTATTATTGTTATTGGTGGTGTATTCAAGAGTGTCCTGGGAAGAAGCTTGACCTTTGAAATATCTCAATAGTACCATCTGGTTAACTAAACAAATTAGAATTCTTTTCATTTTCTTTTGTAGGTTTGTCAATCTAGATTTAGTGGTACATTTGTGTTTTTATAAAAAAAAATGCCAAATACAATTCAGTATACTCTGTTTACTAAAATACTTAAAAATGTTATATGACCTATTATGTGAAAGCAATAACAAGCATTATAATGTTTTTTTTTTACCTGTTTATCTTTAGCTTATAATAATTATTGTGTTTTTAAAAAGAGTGTATAGTTTTTTTTGGTATACTATTAAGTAGTCAACAGTCACATGCCAAGAAAAAAAATATTTTTTTAAATTTTAAATGTGTTAATTTTTTTCTACAACAAATTAGTATAAATAAATAACTGATTAAAAAAATGAAATTGTCTTTGAGATAAATAATCAATGTTTTGCATACAAGAAGCTTCAGGAAAAGAACAGCAGTGTTTAATTTGTTTGGCTTACTCCTGTCTATCTTGTTAATGAGGAAATCACTGGGCCTCAAAGGACAATGATTTGAAGTTCTGTGTTTGTGATGGATTTATAGAGGAATCATCCGTAATCAATTTTAGAGGCAGGGTTCAATGTCATAGCTTTAAATGTAAATTTCATGGATCCTGAAGCATTATAGAAGATAGGACAAAGGCCTCTCAGCTAGAGCCTTCCTTATTACCCCAAGCTATGGTTTGCAATTGCAAGCTTACACATGGTCACCATAAATAAGGTAAATATATCAATGGGGGGATTGTTTAAACTTGGCTTTCAAATTGGCTTTCAGGATGCCAAATTTTCAGATGGGGAAAGAGGTCAGATGTTCCCAAGCAACATTATGAGACATTTTTTTACATTTCAAAGGTATGAAAGGGGCCTATTTGTGGTTACATTCTAATTTTAAAAATCCTTTTTGTCCCCTATTGGTACACAGTTGCTATTAGGAAAATGACAACTAGTATCAGGAATGAGTAAATGGGAGCTAGTTAAATCTACCCCTTGATCACCATCTGTATAACCCAATTTGCCATTTGTGGTTCACAACTGCCTCCTTACTATACTACACTCCATGATGCTGCCACTAGGAATCTTCACCTTCAACTTCAGGAATCTTCACCTTCAACTTCAGGAATCTTTACCTTCAGCTTCAGGATTCTTCACCTTCAGCTTCGGGATTCTTCACCTTCAACTTCAGGATTCTTCACCTTCAACTTCAGGATTCTTCACCTTCAACTTCAGGAATCTTCACCTTCAACTTCAGGAATCTTCACCTTCAAATTCAGGATTCTTCACCTTCAACTTCAGGAATCTTCACCTTCAACTTCAGGAATCTTCACCTTCAACTTCAGCATTCTTCACCTTCAACTTTGTAGCAGCCTCCTTGAACAGAGGCCAATGAAACTACAGAAACCTAGTGGATAGGTTGCTGTGGTGGGTGGTGGTTTAAAGTTGTAAGGGTTAGAACAGCCTTTCTCAACCTTTTTACCCCAGAGGAACCCTTAAATAGTTTTCAGGTCTCCGGGAATACCTGCTAAAATTATTTCAGTGGTCATGATCTCCCTTACCTTGGTAGCCAGTGGGAAGAATGTCCCTCTTACAATGGACGTGAGAATGCCACTATTACAAACAGCAAAAAAGATAATTGGTGAATGCCACTGGTTCTAACAAGTTGTGTTGGCCCCGGAACTATGCAGACACCATCATATGGGGGGGGGGGGGGGTCAATCAACCGCAGGTCAAGGAACCCCTAGCAACCTCTGGAGAAGCCCTAGGTTTCCATAGAACCCTAGTTGAGAATAGTTGGTGTAGAGCAGTGGTCTCCAAACTGCTGCCTGGGGCAAAATGTGGCCCTTAGCTAGCCTTTATCCGGCCCTTGGGGCACTATTCCTCTCACTGACACCAATAAAGAGGCATAATTCCTGCCACTGACACCAATAAAAGGGCATTAGTCCTCCCAGTGATACCAATGATGGGACACTATTCCCCCCCCCACTGATACCAATGATAGAGAACTAATCCTCCCGCTGACACCAACAAAATGGCATAATTCCTTTCTTTGACACCAATGATGGGGCACTATTCCTCCCACTGACACCAACGGGGCATTATTTATTCCCACTGTAACATGATCTGTGAATGGGGGAGATAATCCTAAGACTTATCCAACTCTCCTCCATTCACAGATCATGTTACATGCAGTGTAATTAGTAAAATAACTTTTCTCATTGGAGGAGAGAGCAGGAGTGGGCATGTCCATGTCAGATCATCTGTAGTGCAGGTGAATCTGGAAACCTGAAGCTGTTAAACCCCACAGCGCTGGAAGTTGAGCAGCAGGAAGAGGACAGGGCAGCCCTGCAATGACGATTTCTACAGAACCCAGCAGCCTGCACTCAATGGGATATATTCAATCACAGGTATGTAACGTCATGTAAGCTGTAGGAAAAAAAAAAATTTTTTTTTTGCTGAACTTTAAGCTCACAAAAATGACAACTAAAGAAATGAGTCTTCTTTTTTATGAAAAAAGTCACAACTCCCATTCTTCTCCTATACTGTAGGGCCTCCTAATTTTTATAAACAGTCTACTGACTGGAATGGTACCAGCTGATTGGAGAAAAGCCAATGCAGCACCAATATTTAAAAAGGGCCCAAAATACATCCCTGGGAATTACAGACCAGTTAGCCTAACATCAATAGTATGCAAGCTCTTGGAGGGGGTGATAAGGGACTATATACAAGATTTTAGTAATGAAAACACTATCATTAGCAGTAATCAGAATGGATTCATGAAGAATCGTTCTTGCCAAACCAATCTATTAACCTTCTATGAGGAGGTGAGTTGCCATCTAGATAAAGGAAGGCCTGTAGACGTGGTATATCTGGATTTTGCAAAAGCATTTGACACAGTTCCCCATTGTTTACTGTACAAAGGAAGGTCCATTGGCATGGACCATAGGGTGAGTACCTGGATTGAAAACTGGCTACAAGGGCGAGTTCAGAGGGTGGTGATAAATGGGGAGTACTCAGAATGGTCAGGGGTGGGTAGTGGGGTTCCCCAGGGTTCTGTGCTGGGACCAATCCTATTTATTTTGATCATAAACGACCTGGAGGATGGGATAAACAGTTCAATCTCTGTATTTGCAGACGATACTAAGCTAAGCAGGGCAATAACTTCTCCGCAAGATGTGGAAACCTTGCAAGAAGATCTGAACAAATTAATGGTGTGGGCAACTACATGGAAAATGAGGTTCAATGTGGAAAATTTAAAAATACTGCATTTGGGTGGCAAAAATATGAATGCAATCTATACACTGGGGGGAGAAACTCTGGGGGAATCTAGGATGGAAAAGGACCTGGGGGTCCTAGTAGATGATAGGCTCAGCAATGGCATGCAATGCCAAGCTGCTGCAAGCAAAGCAAACAGAATTATGGGGGATTAACTCCAGAGATAAAACGATAATTCTCCCGCTCTACAAGACTCTGGTCCGGCCACACCTGGAGTATGCTGTCCAGTTCAGGGCACCAGTCCTCAGGAAGGATGTACTGGAAATGGAGAAAGTCCAGGGAAGGACATCAAAGCTAATAAAGGGTCTGGAGGATCTTAGTTATGAGGAAGGGTTGCGAGCACTGAACTTATTCTCTCTGGAGAAGAGACGCTTGAGAGGGGATATGATTTCAAAGTACAAATACCGTACTGGTGACCCCACAATAGGGATTAAACTATTCCGCGTAAGGGAATTTAATAAGACACATGGCCATCTACTAAAATTAGAAGAAAAGCGATTTAACCTTAAGCTGCATAGAGGGTTATTTACTGTAATAGCAGTTACGATGTGGAATTCCCTTCCACAGGCGGTGGTCTCAGCGGGGAGCATCGATAGTTTCAGAAAACTATTAGATAAGCACCTGAAAGACTGCAACATACAGGGATATACAATGTAATACTGACATATAATCACACACATAGGTTGGACTTGATGGACTTGTGTCTTTTTTCAACCTCACCTACTATGTAACTAATGCCTCGTTTCCACCGAGCGGATCGGTTCGGGTCGGATCGGTTTGGGAGACCGAGAATGGTCCGGCCTATTCAGGCGAGCGTTTCCATTGCAAGTCGGACCGACAGGGGCCATACGTGGGCTTAGAAAAAATGCCGTCAGGGCGTCACATCACCAATCAGTGTAAAGTATCGTAGCTCCGCCCTAACCGAACCGTTCCATTTTCTATGGCCCCACATCTGAAGCAGGACCCTGAATGGAACGATTCGGTTCGGTTGTATGGACCGCTTTTATAATGGAAACACCCAAAATAGCGCACCGTACCGAACCGAACCGAACCGAACCGATCCGCTCGGTGGAAACGAGGCATATGTTGACAAAGTTGCTTTCAATCTAGGAGTCAGCTAAAAAAGGAGCCTTTTTTTTTTTTTTTAACTAACAAAGCTTACAGGTGGAACATGAAACGTGTTCCCGAAGGTGAACTTATCCTTTAACCCTTTCAAAGCGAGAGGAGTTTTTTGCGGTTTTTTTTTTGCACACAATTAAAAAATAATTTTTGGCCTGAAGATTACATAAAAGCCCCAAACATGATATATTTTCTGAAAGCAGACACCCTAGAGAATAAAATAGTGGTAGTTCCAATTTTGTATGTTACACGATATTACCGCAAAGGTAGCACATTAAAAGTTCATTTTAGGGGGCACAAAAGTGCAATAAATTACCCAATTTTTTGGTCAAATATAAAAGCTGAGGTTGCACCGAGTAAATAGATACCCAACATGTCAAACCTGTAAAGAAAGAAACCTGTAAAGAAAAATCTGTAAGGTGAACTTACACAGGACGCCCTCCTCACCCCCCTCTCCCAGTCCCGCTGACCTGTTGCGCTGTGATCTCCTATTTTGAGCCCCGTTATAGCCGTTTCAGGGGTCCGGGGCTTAGAAATCCCCTCATCATTCACGCGTCTTCTTCCCCGCTGACAGGACGGGCTACGCGGGTTCTGATTGGTCAGCGCCGTCACATAGGTGGCGCCGACCATAGTGGAACTACCATTATTTTATTCTCTAGGACCAATTAGAATGCTTGGAAACGTCCCTCCTGATGGGGTACGTCTTGGAGATTCAGCTGTGGAGATTTCTGACAGGGTTATACCAGGGCCTAGAACGGAAGATTGCCATGATCCAGGTCAGCAGGACTGGGGGGGGGGGGGGGGGGGGGTGAGGCGGGGGTCCTGTGTAAGTTCACCTTACAGACTTTTCTGTAAAGGTGAACTTACCCTTTAAATTTGCGTGCGCCTGTGAAATGACGATAAACTTCAGTACCCTTTATTTTCCATAGGCAACACTTCAAAAGCCCCATATAGGTCATCAGTTTAACGTTATGAAGGAGGTTTGGTGCTAGAATGATTGCTTTCATTCCGGCGTGTGCAGCCATATGTAACATGAGCAGGGGCGGACTGATAACTCATGGGGCCCCCGGGCAATCAGAGATTATGGGGCCACACAGTAAACACACACACAGTATACAATCACACAGTATACACATACATGTACACACAGTATACACGGACAGATGTAAGAAAAACACAGATTTATACATACTGTCCCTGGTTTTACTGAGGCTTGCAACCCTGATGGGGCCCCCTAGTGGCCCAGGACCCTCTGGCAGTGCCCGAGTGGTTCAATGGTCAGTCTGCCCCTGAACATGAGTATCGCAATCAACGTTTTCAGAAGTAGGTGCTCCCCCGTGTGCGTTTACGTTTGTACGTGCGTATATGTGGGGGGGGCTCAATTTTTATGGGGGGGGGGATTTATATGCTTGGGTGTAACTTTAAACTTTTTTTTTTGTTGTTGTTTACTCAACTTTTCTTTTCCATTTTCATTTTCTAAAAGACCCCTCATGTCTCCCCTGTGCTCCACTAAAGGTAATGCAATGCACATCGCACTGCGTTACATTCTTTCCCGGCCTTGATGGCCTGGGAAACTGTCAACGGGGACCCGGAAGTGACGTCGCACGTCACTTCCAGGTCAACAACAAGAAGGGAAGGAGAGCGGACATGTGTCCGCTGTCCTCCCTCCCCTCTACCCAGCGGCACCCACTATGATGGTCCTAAGCCCACAGATGGGCAAACGGAGCCCGAGAAACATAGCAGGGGGCGTGCGCTGGGTGCGTGCAGCTTTCGGGCGGCAGGACGAAATTTCTTGACACTATTGTGACCTGGCACCTGGGGTTTGTTGGGCCCCGCTATAGCGTATCTAAAGCAAAACTTTCTTTTTTGCATATAGTGGTGAGAGGTTAGAACCCCGTCAGGTTTTTATTGCTGTCTGTGTCCCCTCTCTATATATCCTGGTGACCATTGTTTTGAGTTTTTGCCAGGACGGGAATTGAAGGAATATCTTCCAGTGGGGGAACTTGTCCCAGTGAGTTAGATGACTTTGTCTAGATTTCCTCCCACTTCCTGTTGTGTCTACATGATAGAAAGTGAAAAAAATAAATCTACTGAATACTCCACAGAAGGGAAAATGTATCCCCCACTCTACCCAAAAATTAAATGGTTTGACTTTAGATATATGTTAATGTGACTTGCATTGAGAGTGGTAGAAGCACGACTAGCACTTGGGAGCAGTTTCGGTTGAGCCAGTCAGACAAAACTAAATGTTCTCAATCGACTACAATTATATATATTTTTTGTTTGTTCAATCTGAATTTTTTACATTGGAAAAGCAAAATTACAGATATAGAGGCAAGTTTGATATCACGAGAAGTAGAGAGGTTAGATGAATATAATGCAACAGTAAGGTTCACGTTTCAATAAAGGAACTAACCTGATTGGTCAAAGTAAAACAGACAAAGATTGGATGCATAACAACATCTAAAGCATCAAATACAGATACACATGAGTTTGAGGTTTCATGAATTGTGGTCTTGTGAGAACAATGTAAAGATTTGTGTGCTGCGGGGATCGCACATCTTATTAAACATCAATTATGCTTCTGTAGCACTGCCCCCTAGGGGACTGCTTGGAATTACCTGCTCATCTGCACTGCTATGACCTGGTGAACATTCCAACCCACCTGACACTCTGGGTTCAGACATCCTGGTACCACTGAAAAGTAATGAATCAGACAACTCAGTGTATTCAGATTCTGATAGTGTTTACTTGAATGAACTGAAAAGGGAGGTACACAACAAGGAGAGAATAAATCTGCTGGGCTTTGAGACGACAGTGCCAGCTCAGCAAAAGAATTCCTCAGAAAGTCAAAAGCACATTAAAATACTTCCTTTAAAGGGTAATACCTTCCCCTTGTAGATGAATGTAACCAAAACAGACTAGTCTGGCTCACTAAAAAAGGTTACCTGGCGAAACTACAACGGCTCTAGTAAAGAAAGCTTAGGCCTAGAGGTGATAGTACAAGGGCCCTTGTGTAACTCTAACTTTAATGTTCTCATTGCAGATCTGATGTTCTTCACCGGTACGTTGGAGCTCATTATTTATAATCCAATTAGGTGTAGGGAGATGTACTAGGTTCCTTGTAGAAAGTGAAGTTAAATCGTTTAAACACCGCGTGCAGCTAATTTCAGGAAAGTGTTCGTAAAGTGGATGTGTCTGATGCAACGTGTCCCAGTGATACCGTGGCAAGAGTACAGATAAAAGATGGGCGATTAGCCCTCTCACTGATAACCAGGTAGATGTAATATCTTCCGAACAGCTTCTGGCGTAGCGATACCTCTACAGCGAATCCGGTGCTTTGATCTTTCTTTTGCAGCTTCACACACCGACTGGCTGATCACTGGACTGGTGCGATAAGGATGTCTGATGGCAACCCGTGGAACTAAACCCTTCTGGCACGGGTGGGCAGATGTTACACTGCGTGGTAGGCTAAGACTTCTCTCTCTGTCTGCACGGAGAGGTCCGTCTCGTGTCAGGCCCAGAAGGAAGAGAGGGACGGGCAGGTCTCTGGCTTCTTTTATAGCTCCTCCCAGCAATCCCTCTGATGGTAACAAAGATCTCTGGGATATGTGGTCCAGATGCATGGACAGGTAGAACAGTAATCAGTCTGGTGAACTACCCATCCCATAGTTCCCTCAACTGGACTTACAATTATGATGTAATTTAATAGCACTGGGCAATAAGGGACATGCAATGCATAAAAACACCGGAGGATTGCCGTACTTTGCAATTGTAGTCCACATTGCTACACTTCAGTATATGGAATATGGTAACAAGGATAATCAAAGAGGAGATAAGAGGGATGCAGGACAGGGTGAAATAAGGAGAACAAGATAAGAACAAGATAAAGAAAAGGATACTTTCTGTCACGGATGCAGTGGACTGGGGTCAATGTCCCTTTCGGCCCATGGTTGGAAATCAAAGGAGTAGCGAAACATGGACCATGCAGTCCAGGTAAGAGAGAACTGGTCTTCCTTTCCTGCCTCCTGCGCCAACAGTTGCTCAAGGTCTATTATGGAGTTCAGTTCAATGGCTCATTCCCCCAGGGAAGGTACAGCGGTTGACTTTTAGTGACAAGGAATTATCATCCTGGCTGCGGTCAGAAAGTGCCACAGAATGTCTCTTTTGGTGGATTTGAAGGGTCCAGGTATCATGGACAGTAAGGCTATTTCGGGAGAGGGTTGAATAGATGTCGTCATCAATTTACAGTACGACTCGAAAATAAGTTGCCAAAATCTCTGAATGGAGGGACAATGCCACCAGATATGAATCATATTACCCTTGGAAGCAAGGCAATGCCAGCAGGTTTCAGGTATTGATAGGTTAAAACGCTGAAGAACCGATGGACATTTATACCACCTGGATTTTAACTTAAACCCTATTTCTTGGTTTTTATAGTCCAAAGAGAATTTGTGGGTCAGGGTAAAGCACTTTTGCCAGTCTGAGAGAGAAATAGTGTGGTGAAGCACCGCTTCCCAAACCTGCATATAGGGGAGGAGATCGGGAGAAGACACATTTAAAAGTATAGAATGGAGTTGGGAAACAACATGGTAGGAGGGTCCTCCTGTAAAAGCATAGCTTTAAATTTCGTCGGTTTAGCCAGAATGTCTGATCAGTGGTGGCTGGTGTTCAACATTTTTGGGGGAGGGGGCGCAAACAAACTGAAAAATTCAGAAAAAAATACATCAATTGCAGCCTCACTGTGCCCATCAAACGCAGCCACTGTGCCATCAAACGCAGCCACTGTGCCCATCAAACGCAGTCACTGTGCCCATCAATTGTAGCCACTGTGCCCCTCAAACGCAGCCACTGTGGCCCATCAAACGCAGCCACTGTGGCCCATCAAACACAGCCACTGTGCCCATTAAACGCAGCCACTGTGCCATCAAATGCATCCACTGCACCATCAAACGCTGCCACTGTGCTCATCAAACGCTGCCACTGTGCCCCATCAAATGCAGCAACTGTGCCCCATCAAACGCAGCCACTGTGGCCCATCAAACGCAGCCACTGTGGCCCATCAAACGCAGCCACTGTGCCCATTAAACGCAGCCACTGTGCCATCAAATGCATCCACTGCGCCATCAAACGCTGCCACTGTGCTCATCAAACGCTGCCACTGTGCCCCATCAAATGCTGCCACTGTGCCCCATCAAATGCAGCCACTGTGCCCCATCAAACGCAGCCACTGTGGCCCATCAAACGCAGCCACTGTGCCCATCAAACGCAGTCACTGTGCCCATCAATTGCAGGCACTGTGCCCATCAATTGTAGCCACTGTGCCATCAATTGCAGCCACTGTGCCATCAAACGCAGGCACTGCGGCCATCACACGCAGCCACTGTGCCATAAAACGCAGCCACTGTGCCATCAAACGCAGCCACTGTGGCCCATCAAACGCAGCCACTGTGGCCCATCAAACGCAGCCACTGTGCCCATTAAACGCAGCCACTGTGCAATCAAATGCATCCACTGCACCATCAAACGCTGCCACTGTGCTCATCAAACGCTGCCACTGTGCCCCATTAAATGCAGCCACTGTACCCCATCAAACGCAGCCACTGTGGCCCATCAAACGCAGCCACTGTGGCTCATCAAACGCAGCCACTGTGCCCATTAAACGCAGCCACTGTGCCATCAAATGCATCCACTGCCCCATCAAACGCTGCCACTGTGCTCATCAAACGCTGCCACTGTGCCCCATCAAATGCTGCCACTGTGCCCCATCAAATGCTGCCACTGTGCCAATCAAATGCAGCCACTGTGCCATTAAACGCGGCCACTGTGCCATCAAACGCTGTCACTGTGCCCATTAAACGCTGCCACTGTGCCCATCAAATGCTGCCACTGTGCCCCATCAAATGCTGCCACTGTGCCCATCAATTAGTGCCACTGTGCCCCATCAAATGCTGCCACTGTGCCCCATCAAATGCTGCCACTGTGCCCATCAAATAGTGCCACTGTGCCCCATCACATGCTGCCACTGTGCCCCATCAAATGCTGCCACTGTGCCCATCAAACGCAGCCACTGTGCCCATCAAACGCAGTCACTTTGCCCATCAATTGCAGCCACTGTGCCCATTAATTGTAGCCACTGTGCCATCAATTGCAGCCACTGTGCCATCAAAAGCAGCCACTGTGCCCATCACACGCAGCCACTGTGCCATCAAACGCAGCCAGTGTGCCCTATCAAACGCAGCCACTGTGCCCCATCAAACGCAGCCACTGTGCTATCAAACACAGCCACTGTACTATCAAACACAGCCACTGTGCCCATCAAACGCAGCCACTGCGCCATCAAACGCTGCCACTGTGCCCATCAAACGCTGCCACTGTGCCCCATCAAATGCTGCGACTGTGCCCAATCAAATGCTGCCACTGTGCCCATCAAATGCAGCCACTGTGCCCATCAAATGCAGCCACTGTGCCATCAAACGCTGTCACTGTGCCCATCAAACGATGCCACTGTGCCCATCAATTGCTGCCACTGTGCCCCATCAAATGCTACCACTGTGCCCATCTAATAGTGCCACTGTGCCAAATCAAATGCTGCCACTGTGCCCCATCAAATGTTGCCACTGTGCCCCATCAAACGCTGCCACTGTGCCCATCGAATGCTTCCAATGTGCCCCATCAAATGCTGGCACTGTGCCCCATAAAATAGTGCCACTGTGCCCATCAAAAGTTGCCACTGTGACCTCCCACCCGCACGCCGTCTGCCCGGCACCTACCCTGTCTAGGTGGCGGGTCAGGCAGCGGGTGACGGCGGTGAGCAGTGGGACCTTGCAGCGGGTCAGACAGCGGCTCCTGTGTCTTCCATGTGTCTCCTCCCATCCTCCTGATAGGCATCCAATCATAGCGCCTGTCCTTTCAGCCAATCAGGTGACGGGTAACAGACCCGTGCACCTGATTGGCAGAGAGGCGGTTCAGTGTTAGGAAAGCGAATATTCATTCACTTTTCTAACACACCTGGGTGGACTGCGAGCGCAATGCTTTGCGTTTGCAGTTCACCTTTTTTGACGCCTATTACAGCATATGGCTCTAATCAGGTGCTTCAAAAATACACTGCCGCCGCTGGAATTCAGGTGCCCGGCGTCCGAAAAGGGGCCAGGTGCCTGAATGGGGGGTGGTGGCGGCCATGGATAGATTCATCCAATGCATGAATCTATCCTTACTATACACAGAGGGGGGTGGCTGCACATTCCATTGATTGAATATCCAATGAGAAGGACCATAAAAATGTATTTGGAGGGTCAAAATCAATGGTCTTTATGGTCATTCTCATTGGATATTTAATCATTGGGATGTGAAGTTACCTATATGTATTTATGAATAGATTAATATTTCTGATACAATAAATGCATGTTTTTAACAGATTTAATATGTCCATTACTGTTGTCATTTTGGGCACCGTAAATATCCCAATTTTCTCATTTATCTCCCTATTTTAGGGTGCATGAGGAAATCTTCCCATTTGCACATTTTATTACTTTTGGGGATATAGCCCAACATACGTAGATGGAGTCTCCCACACAAAATTCAAGTAAATACTGTGTGTGTGTATATATATATATATATATATATATATATATATATATATATATATATATATATATATATATATTTTTTTTTTGTTTTTTTTATTGATATCCACTTCAATACCAGCCACTTTCACCCCCTTCCTGCTCAGACAAATTTTCAGCACTGTCGCATTTTGAATGACAATTGCGCAGTCATGCAACTCTGCACCCATATGAAATTTTTATCATTTTTTCACGCAAATAGAGCTTTGTTATCTTGGCTGTGTGCTTAGGGTTGTTGTCCTGTTGGAAGATGAACCTTCAGAGCACTCTGAAGCAGGTTTCCATCAAGGATGTCTCTATACATTGCTGCATTCATCTTTCCCTCTATCCTGACTAGTCTCCCAGTTCCAGCCGCTGAAAAACATCCCCAGAGCATGATGCTGCCACCACCATGCTTCACTGTAGGGATGGTATTGGCCAGGTAGTCACTGCTACTACAGTGATTACCGCGATGGTCCTGTGTTGAGCTGCTTCCCCTCATAGTGACCACAGGGGGTCGCTTACTTGGCATTGCCACCATTCCCAGAATGCCTTGTATTTTTCCAATGAACACAAGGCATTTTCTGATGCGACGTCTCCGCCCTGCCTCCCCACCTCATCTATTCAGAGGACGCCTTTCATTAACAAAGAATACAAGGCATTTTATGAAGGGCAGCAGTGCCGAGCAGCGACCTCATGTGGTCACTTTGTGATACCTGCCTCCTCCCCCTTTCCTTTCACACAATACCCCAAAAAATTAAAATAATTTACAAGGTAAATTTTTACTTTTTTTTTTTACTGCCTAACTCCGATCTGGGACAGAATTACATAAGATCCCCTGCGTATGCCCCCGAACACTGCGGAATGTGTGCGCATTAGTGACATCTCACAATCTGCCTCCTGAGATGTGTGACGTAGCCGCTTTTGACAGGTAACTGTCCCCACTTCTGGGAGACCACGCCTCGGCGAGGTCTCTCTGGAGTTCGGCCCCCTCCTTCTTCCCCGCCCCTTTGCACATGCGCAATAGGGAACTGGCTGTAAAGCCGCAAGGCTTCACTGCTGGTTTCCCTTACAGTGACTGGCGGCGGCAGCACCCGAGAGCCGATCGGAAAATCTTGGGATCCCTGGACAGGTAAGCGCCCTAATATTAAAAGTCAGCAGCTACAGTATTTGTATGTGCTGACTTTTATTTTTTTTCGTGGGGGCGCGGAACTCCTATTTAACCACTTGCTTACTGGGCACTTTTAATGCCTTCCTGCCCAGGCCAATTTCCAGGTTTCAGCGCTGTCACAATTTCAATGACAATTGCGTGGTCAAGCAACACTGTACCCATATAAAAATATTTTATCGTTTTTTTTCACACAAATAGAGCTTTCTTTTGGTGGTATGTAGTCACCAGTGGGGGTTTTTATTTTTTGGTAAAGAACCAAAAAATAAATAAAAAATATTAATTAAAAAAAAAAAAAAAATTTTCATAGTTTATTATAAAATTTAGGTAATTTTTCTCCTTCACTGATGTGGGGTGACGAGGCTGCACTGAAGGGCACTTATGCGGAGGCACTGATGAGGCTGCACTGATAGGCAGCCCTGATGAGCACTGATAGGTGGCACTGATGGGCACTGATAGGTGGCACTGATGTGCTCTGATAAGCAGCACTGAAGGGCACTGATAGGTGGCCCTGATAGGCAGCACTGATAGGCGGCACTTATGGGCACTGATAGACGGCACTGATGGGCACTGATAGACGGCACTGATAGGTGACACTAATCAGGAGGCACTGGTGGGGACTGATTGGCAGCACTGGTTGACAGCACTGGTGGGCACTGTTGGGACTGCACTGATAATCAGGACACTGATAATCAGTGCCCTGATTATCAGTGTAGATGTCCCTTTAACACAAGCCGGTTATCGGCTCTCTTCTCCTCTCCTCACGCTGTCAGCGTTAGGAAAGAAAACCCCGATCAGCTGTCATTGGACACAGCTGATCAAGTCGCAAAGGGCCACTGTGATTGGCCCTTTACCCTGATCTGTGATCAGCTGGATCCATAGGACTCAGCAATCACAGAGCGTGCTGCAGGGGGCATGCGGGCAGCGCCATCATGGAAGGGTGTCATATGACAGCCTCCCAGCAAAGAAAGCCCGCGCTGTAGCCGTCTTTCGGCCATAGCGTGGGTGGAAAGTGGTTAACCACAAAGTTTTGTAACAGAAACAAAAAAAAAAACATTTTTTTATCAAAATTTTCAGTCTCTTTTTTTTGTTTAGCAGAAAATAAAAATCCCAAAGGTGATCAAATACCTCCAAAAGAAAGCTCTATTTGTGGAAACAAAATGATAAAACTTTAGTTTGGGTACAGTGTTGTATGACCGCGCAATTGTCATTCAAAGTGCGACAGCGCTGAAAGCTGAAAATTGGTCTGGGCAGGAAGGTGTATAAGTGCCCTGTATTGAAGTGGTTAAAATTCAGTTTGAGCTATTGAGCTCTGTAAAAAAAATATTTTTCAATTGTATTTTTTTAGTCCTGATCATAATAAATAATGTAATACTATCCATATAAAAAGCACTGCACGTTCTCTTTAAGGACCGAGATGTCAGCTATTCAGACTCTCTTTTGCTAGCGTGATCCTGATGGGAGGTAGAAGCCACACATTTCATATTCTCTCACCTATCCACTCCAATTCCCTGTGACAAGGCTACCCGTGCACGGCCATGACTGATAAAGAAACAGCTATTCTTTACCGCTAGCCAAACCTCTGTATTTTCCCCTGGACCTCTTCTACAGAACTACCAAGAAATATTGTTATTAGACCACTTACCACCCAGATACGGCCGTTAAGAGATATGTTTACAGCTCTTCATCACCGGACGAGCGGTTTGCAAAATTGCAAAACATCATCACGCCGTTTTATTAGCTCGCGAATCCTCCCTCCCCAGAATGCATTACCCCCGTCCGTCCATAAGCAGCAAAAAAAAAAAAAAAATGACAAACAGAATAGGCCTCAATGCACCGGCTCCTTTTTTTTTTTCTTTCATTATGAATCTTTAATGTTTACAAAGCGTTACAGACAATCTACATGATGCGTTTAAATTGGCCGTACGCGGCCCGGGCCCCCGCCAGGCTCGGCGCATCAGCGTTAATTTCTTCGAGTGCGGTCGCTTTACATATTAAGTAGACAGGCTGATGGGCGATGGCAGATTCACTGACTCGGTCTGACCCGAACCTGACAAGCGGAATTGGAATTGGAAAACGTGCGTTCGGGAAGGCTTTGCGGCTTTAACGGCGGGCGCTTGCAAAAGCTCAGAATCAATTCTCTGTGTTTACAGACCATTTCACAGGCCTTTACCTGCAGCATCACTTGTGTCAGTGCCATAAATATGTTGGTGTATATAATGCTTGGATTAGCATAATGGTTTAGGCACCGTGCAGCAGAGAAATGTCAACACGCTCCCTTCTCTTAAGCAATTAAGAAGCATTATGCTGCTTCAGTGAAAATATCATCAAGGTTAGAGACAAGCCAAGCTCCCCTGCAACCTTCCTACCATTTCTTTTTTTTTTTTTTTTACTCCAAGTTTACGAAATGAACCATAGAAATTGAAATGTTAGTAAACAGCGAAGGCCGAGTGAGCTATTTTGGCATCGAGTTTAATCAGAAGGTGC
Organism: Lithobates septentrionalis; assembly: GCA_037952835.1. Taxonomy (NCBI): domain Eukaryota; kingdom Metazoa; phylum Chordata; class Amphibia; order Anura; family Ranidae; genus Lithobates; species Lithobates septentrionalis. The sequence continues at coordinate 91,012 of JBBDGP010000495.1, read as the reverse complement.
GTTCTGCGAGAAAAGGAAGCCTTCCTGGAAGCTGATGGTTTAGAAAGAAAAAAAAAAAAGGGTTTACGTGCCAAGTATGAAATATACGGCGTTGGCTAGACTTCATGATGCATTTATATTTCGCTCATTTACATTTGGAGAACTAACCCTGTAGTGCTTTACGAAGAAGATGAATCCGCTACCCCCCCTACCCCCCCCCCCCAAAGAATTAAAGATGACGTCCATATTGGTTGTAATGTTAGAGAGCAGTAGTCCTAAGCAGGGCTTTAGTGTGCTTTGTCCGGCTTTAATAAGGTTGGATGTGTTCTGACATTATGCAGCTTCCAGCTTGCCTGTTAAGCTCCCAGTGTTAGACTGACACTGCTATACTTTGATTCCAGAATGGCTAACGGCGTGTTTGCATTTTGCCCTCCCTGGTTCCTCCTTTCCTACCTCATCAACATGCCAATAAAACTTTTATATAGAACTTTTTTTTATTATTGTTATATATTTTTTTACATATATTTTATTATATATACGTTTTTTATTTTATTATATTAAAGTATATTATAATTATAGTTTAACTAATTACTAATTATATTTACCTAATCTTTTTTTTTTAATTCTCCTTTAAGGGGGCATGGCAGGGGGTGTGTCCTATGCCTACATACTTTTGCTAACAGGCGTCCCTCGTTCCCATCTCAAAAAGTTGGGAGGTATGCATTATGCATGCAGCTTTCAACTTGCCTGCTAAGCTCCCAGTGTTAGACTGACAGCTCTGAACAATACTTTGATCCCTTAATGGCTGACAGTGTTTGTATCTGTTTGTATTTTGTCCTGCCTGGTTCCTCCTTTTCCCCCTCATCAACATGTTAATAAAACTTTTAAATAGAACTTTTTTTATTACTATTAATTTTTTTGTATTATTATATATATTTTTTTATTTTATTATATTTTATTTTAGACCCAGTGATATTATTTTTTAGTTTTATTATATTAAACTATATTATAATTATAGTTTAATTATTTACTAATTATATTTAACTAATCTTTTTTTTTATAATTCTCCTTTAATATATATATTTTTAAAAACAGAGTTCTCAATAAGCTGGGCCAGGAGATGTCCTTGGGACAATGTTTATAAAAACAGTAGAGAGCCACAGATGTAAATTAACTAGCCAACACATTTAAGGGACTTCACTGCTCCCCCTTCATCAAGGCTTATGGAGTGGAGAAAGAATGCATAACTGGGACAGACTCTATTTTGACTTATGGTGGTTTTTGTTTGCATTGTGATCAGGTCACCGGTCTAACTTATCATATACCTGGTTGGAGGCTGAGATTACAAGAGGGCTTCACTTACACCCATAGTCTAGTCACCCCTAAGGTGAGGGACAAGGACTGAGAGGGCACAGATTGATATGGACACCGGAAGTACTCTCCATGGAATGTTCCTTCTGGGAGCAGACTTGGCTGTGAATGCTTGTGCTTATGCAGACAGACGCGAAAGTTTTGGAGAATTAGAATACAGGAAGGAAGATGGCTGGGACACTGGAGCACAGAGCAAGCAGAAAGTGTGGTGTGGACAGGCCAGGTCAGTAGGCAAGAAGACAAAAAGCAGCAGGGTATCAGGCAGAGCAATGGTCAGGAGACAAGTTGAAGTCAAACTAGGAGGTTGTCAGAGACAAACCCCCGGTCAGGAACTAACTTAGGTCAAACCGGGAATCAGCAGAGGCAAGTCTTGGTCAGAAACTAGCCAAGGTCAAAGTGAGCATCAGCAGAGACAAGCCTTCGTCAGGAGCTAGCTGAGGTCAAACTGGGAATTAGCAGAAACAAGCTGTGGTCAGGAACTAGCCAAGGTCAAACTAGGAATCAGCAGAGACATGCCATGGTCAGGAACTAGCTGAGGTCATTGCATGAATCATGAGAGACAAGCCTTGGTCAGAACTAGCTGAGGTTAAACCAGGAATTAGCAGAAACAAGCTGTGGTCAGGAGCTAGCTAAGGTCAAACTGGGAATCAGCAGAAACAAGCTGTGGTCAGGAGCTAGCTAAGGTCAAACCAGAAAGCAGCAGAAACAAACTGCTGTCAGGAACTAACCAAGGTCAAACAGGGAATCATCAGAGACAATCCTTGGTCAGGAAGCAGCCAAGGTCTCACAGGGAATCAGGAGAGACAAACCTTGGTCAGGAACTATCTGAGGTCAAATAGGGAATCAGCAGAGATCAACTCTGCTCAGGAACCAGCTGAGGTCAGTAGCAGGAAGGCAGAGCAAAACAAGTCCAAGGGCAGCAACAGGAAAGCAAATCTCAGGAATAGTTTCAGGGTCCAAGTCGCAGGGTAAAAGCTGTAGACCATCCAGGAACTTCAGAACTTGGCTCTGTTCCTTAAATAGGCTATCACGTGTTCTGCATATTGGCGCACATGCACATCTTCTTCTGGTGTTGCCTTGACACCAACAGCCATTTACACAAGCACATACAATAACATTGCACAGGAGAGTCTGGTTCACTTATTCATTATTTCTCTATAAGCCCTGATAAAGGAGGAGCGGTGAAGCCCCTGAAACGCGTTGACTACTTATAGTTACAATTTTGATCAATAAAGACTACCTAGATTTTTAATCACATTTTTGGCTTACTGTTCTCTTAATTGTCTTTGTGAATGCAAAATACACAAAAACATCGATCTGATCGGGCAACTGAAAAAAGGTTAGATTGTTTGTACACAACAAATTAGAAAACCAATGAGAAATGTGGAAAGGAAAACAAGTGATAACATATTCCGCCTGCCGGGATCGACATCGTTAATGCGTTCAGCGCCATAGAGGATATTAATATGTGACAACTCATCATGTCCTCAACTACGGCAGGCACTTTGTGCACCTGCTTTGTGATAGCTCGTATCGTTGAGGCCGGCCCGTGTTTTACACCCAAGACTGAAAAAATTTAAGAACTGTAAAATCTCTTTTATGGAAACTGGATATAGGATATGAAATGTCGTATTTATACTCCTTTCCTGAACAGAATTTATATCCAGCGAAAGTTATTACTGCTAGACCAATAGTTGTCATTTCCATGCCAAACATAAAAAGTGCATTTAAATTGACTAAACCAACTTTTTCTCTTCCCGATTGAATATCTTCTCCACCTCTCTGCTCATTATTGTCGCCATATAACTCACCTACAAAAAGGGAATTAAACAGCAACGACTTACGACAAGCTCTTTTCAGCAGATAAGTGTTAAACGGAAGACGGAAATGGGCCTGAAACTGCCTGTGTTGCCCTTTGCGGGTTCATTACGCGATAAAGTTTTTGTATGACCACACAAGTCACAATTAAGCTTTTACTTTTTTTTTACATTTTTTTTTTATTTATAAATCTGTACTTACATTTTTTAATTTATAAATTTATACATATATATTTATTTTCAGCAGCTGTCTGTATATCATAAAAGTGGAATCAAGCCTCCTAATGAGCAACATTTTTTTTAAATAAAAACAGGAGCAACCTATGAAAGTGAAATCTTAATACAATGCAGACTTTACAGGTCTGATTAGATCAGTTTCTTACATGGTGCAATTTACATCAACAGTATCATAGTTCAGAAAAGCTCCACCATTTATAATTAAAATGATCTAGTCCATTGACTTTTTCCTAGGCTGAGATGATGCTAGAAGAGGAGGAAGCAATTCCTCAACCTTCTCATCCCCGTCATCAAAGCTGCAGTCCATTAGCTTTGCCTAGACTGAGATGATGTCACCATTCTGCTGGAAGAGGAGGAAGCAATTCCTCAGTCTCCTTTCCTAAACTGAGATGATGTCATCATTCTGCTAGAAGAGGAGGAAGCAATTCCTCAGTCTCCTATCCCCCCCCCCCCCCGTCATTAAAGCTCCAGTCCATTGGCGTTGCCTAGACTGAGATGATGTCACCATTCTGCTAGAGGAGGAGGAAGCAATTCCACAGCCTCCTCATCCCCCCGTCATCAAAGCTCCAGTCCATTGGCTTTGCCTAAACTGAGATGATGTCATCATTCTGCTAGAAGAGGAGGAAGCAATTCCGCAGCCTCCTCATCCCCCAGTCATCAAAGCTCCAGTTCATTGGCTTTGCCTAGAATGAGATGATGTCATCATTCTGCTAGAGGAGGAGGAAGCAATTCCTCAGTCTCCTCTCCCCCAGTCATCAAAGCTCCAGTCCATTGACTTTACCTAGACTGAGATGATGTCATCAGTTTGCTGCAGGCAGGAGGAAGCATTTCCTCAGTCTCCTCTCTCCAAGTCCTCAGGCTGCCATGTTGTAAGGTTGTAGCAAGTTACAAGGTGAGAGGCGGCAACAGGGGGTGTTCTATGTCAGACATTTGTGAACAAGAACTGCACAGGCACAGAGATTTACATGACTGTGTCACCTCAGTCCAGGAAGCAGAGGGTGACCCTGAATGAGGCCTGAATAGAGATGGCTGTGTCCTTCTGGGGAGAAAAGCAGATGAAAGCATTGTCAGGGGGTGTACTGTGCTCTCCGTGAGAACCTAGTATGCATCTACATAACATGAAAACATTTATCTGATGACAGATCAACTTACAGCCGCCCATTTTCTTCTGGCTTGGGAGACCAGTCTCATATTTTCCACTCTCAAGTTGTTCTAGTCCTATGTTGAGTAGAAATTGATCACCCTCTCCTTATACATTTCTATCTACAACCCAAATCTATCCATATTTTATTTTTGTTGTTTTCGTTTTAAATAGAGTCAGTAAGAAATAAAATTTCTGCTGGGCAGATTTTTACCTATGACCCCAGTGGGAAAATTTTGTCTCACTTCCTGTCCCTGTAACACACATATAAGAAATGGAGGAAAGGGTGAGGTGGGCTATGCAAAGGCACAGACACCAGTAAAACATATTAATAGGAGGGGCCCAGCAGCCCCACCCGCTACAGGCTGCCTGCAGAAAACCACAGAAGGGGGCGGAGACAAGACCAGTCACCCTGCACAAGGAGAGAGAGCAGAGCTGTGGGAGGGGATCAGAAGCTCCACCCGCTACAGGCTGCCTGCAGAAAACCACAGGAGGGGGCGGAGACAAGACCAGTCACCCTGCACAAGGAGAGAGAGCAGAGCTGTGGGAGGGGTTCAGAAGCTCCACCTGCTACAGGCTGCCTGCAGAAAACCACAGGAGGGGGCGGAGACAAGACCAGTTTGAGCTACAAGCACTTGCCCACATTTCTTTTGCTGCCACTTGTCTTGGGTAAGATCTGTGACAAGCGGCATTTAGCAAGCTGCTGTCTGCTGGACAGCCATGGGGGGTGCCCTGGCCGACCTCGTAGCTAGGCTTACAAAGCATGTAGGCACATAGGACAAAGTACGAAATGTACAAAATATAACTGGATACATAACATTAATACAGTTGTGCCCATAAGTTTACATACCCTGGCAGAATTTATGATTTCTTGGCCATTTTTCAGAGAATATGAATGATAGCACAAACTTTTCTTGCACTCATGGTTAGTGTTTGGCTGAAGCCATTTATTATCAATCAACTGTGTTTACTCTTTTTAAATCATAATCACAACAGAAACTACCCAAATTACCCTGATCAAAAGTTTACATACCCCAGTTCTTAATACCGTGTATTGCCCCCTTTAACATCAATGACAGCTTGAAGTCTTTTGTGGTATTTGTGGATGAGGCTCTTTATCTTCTCGGATGGTAAAGCTGCCCATTCCTCTTGGCAAAAAGCCTCCAGTTCCTGTAAATTCTTGGGCTGTCTTGCCTGAACTGCCCGTTTGAGATCCCCCCAGAGTGGCTCAATGATATTGAGGTCAGGAGACTGAGATGGCCACTCCAGAACCTTCACTTTATTCTGCTGTAGCCAATGACAGGTCAACTTGGCCTTGTGTTTTGGATCATTGTCATGTTGGAATGTCCAAGTACGTCCCATGCGCAGCTTTCTGGGTGATGAATGCAAATGTTCCTCCAGTATTTTTTGATAACATACTGCATTCATCTTGCCATCAATTTTGACCAAATTTAAGGTGCCTTTGTAGCTCACACATCCCCAAAACATCAGCGATCCACCTCTGTGTTTCACAGTAGGAATGGTGGACCTTTTATCATAAGCCTTGTTGACTCCTCTCCAAATGTAGCGTTTATGGTTGTGGCCAAAAAGCTCAATTTTGGTCTCATCACTCCAAATAACTTTGTGCCAGAAGGTTTGAGGCTTGTCTCTGTGCTGTTTGGCGTATTGTAAGCGGGATACTTTGTGGCATTTGCGTAGTAATGGCTTTCTTCTGGAGACTCGACCATGCAGCCCATCTTTCTTTAAGTGCCTCCTTATTGTGCATCTTGAAACATCCACACCACATGCTTTCAGAGAGTCCTGTATTTCACCTGAAGTTATTTGTGGCTTTTTCTTTGCATCCCAAACAATTTTCCTGGCAGTTGTGGCTGAAATCTTAGTTGGTCTACCTGACCGTGGTTTGGTTTCAACAGAACCCCTCATTTTCCACTTCTTGATTAGAGTTTGAACACTGCTGATTGGCATTCTCAATTCCTTGGATATCTTTTTATATCCCTTTCTTGTTTTATACAGTTCAACTACCTTTTCCTGCAGATCCTTTGGAAATTTTTTTGCTTTCCCCATGATTCAGAAGCCAGAAACGTCAGTGCAGTACTGGATGAAAGATGCAAGGGTCTGTCAGGAGTACAGAAACTCATTGACCTTTTATACACACACACTAATTACAAACAAACAGATCACAGGTGAGGATGGTTACCTTTAATAGCCATTCAAACCCCTTTGTGTCAACTTGTGTGCATGTTATCAGGCCAAAATCACCAGGGTCTGTAAACTTTTGATCAGGGTCATTTGGGTAGTTTCTGTTGTCATTATGATTTAAAAAGAGTAAACACAGTTGATTGATAATAAATGGCTTCAGCCAAACACTAACCATGAGTGAAAGAAATGTTTTTGTGTTATCATTCATATTCTCTGAAAAATGGCCAAGAAATCATAAATTCTGCAAGGGTATGTAAACTTATGAGCACAACTGTAGGTAATATTACCTCCAGTGGTAACTGATCTAGGTGTAGGCAGGTGCCCACAGAAGGGTTAATGTTTTTTTCTATGCTGACTCATGATCTGCAGTTATCTGGATCAAGTCTCCTGTCTTTCCTGTGAAATTATTATGCCCCGTACACACGATCGGACATTGATCGCACATTCCGACAACAAAATCCATGTTTTTTTTTTTCCGAAGCATGTTGGCTCAAACTTGTCTTGCATACACACGGTCACACAAATCTTGTCGGAACTTCCAAACGTCAAGAACGCGGTGATGTACAATGCATACGACGAGCCGAGAAAAATGAAGTTCAATAGCCAGTGCGGCTCTTCTGCTTGATTACGAGCATGCGTGGAACTTTGTGCGTCGGAATTGTGTACACACGATCGGAATTTTGTTTGTCGGAAATTCTGATGGAAAATGTCCGATGGAGCCTTCACAAGGTCGGAATTTCCGACAACAAGCTCCCATAGAACATTTCCCGTTGGAAAATCTGACCGTGTGTATGGGGCATTACAATGCTGATGTGTGGAGGATCTGGGGAAATGATTGGCTAGTTTTTCCAGCCAATTTTCTAGAGATCCACATAAAAAGGGGCTAATTAAAGGGGCTCCTCTGTGCCCCAAGAGAGAGCTGCTGGAAATACTGACAAGATGTAGGATATTATGCTGACAGATGGGGGCCCCAGCTGGGGGGTGCGGCACATTTAGGGTTCCCTGAGGCACTGGGAACCTGAGAACTCTTAACTACCAATCTTGGACTTGGATCTTTGCCAAACATGGACTATATGGACTCAGTGCTACCTGAGTGTCTTAGGAGGGAATTTATTTTTCCACCTTTGGAACACATTGAACCATGCTTTAATGGGCTTTTTTTTGCCTTCCTCTGGATCAGCTGAGCGCATAGGATCCTGGTTATGGAGGTTTCCTATTTATTCATTCATTTTTTCTATTGGTCAGTGGTGGCTGGTGAAGTTTTAGGATCGGGGGCGCCAGACCCTGCCCTTCCTTTTTGACCCCTCCCACTTGGTGAAAATGGGAGTGGTTTCAGCAAAATAGTGGGCGTGGCTCTAAGGTGGTGTGGTTAGCATCTGAGATGAATGAGGGATGGAGGGAGAGAGGGATGGAGGGACAGCAGGCCCAGATCCTACACAACAATAGAAATATGTGTATTCTAGAAAGTTTAACAATCAGCAGATAAAGATATTCCAAACACCTGGTGTTAGCACTTCAATCATCCCGACACCATGGTTGTTATGGTGTCAGGATAATTGAAGCGCATTAATTCTATTATTACATTGTAATATAAAATGAAATCATTCAACTCACCATAATGCAGAATCAGTGGGAGCCCTGAGCGTGTCACTAGCCACGTCGCCTGCCACCAGATGCCATCAGGTGTCCCCAGCGGAGTCCGTCCTTACATGCAGCCTGTGTCCCATAAAATGCAGCCTGTGTCACACAAAATGCAGCCTGTGTCCCACCAAATGCAGCCTGTGTCCCACCAAATGCAGCCTGTGTCCCACAAAATACAGCCAGCCTGTGTCCCCCAAATGCAGTCTGTGTCTTCCAAAATGCAGCCTGTGTCTCACCAAATGCAGCCTGTGTCCCACCAAATGCAGCCTGTGTCCCACCAAATTCAGCCTGTGTCCCACAAAATACAGCCAGCCTGTGTCCCCCAAATGCAGTCTGTGTCTTCCAAAATGCAGCCTGTGTCTCACCAAATGCAGCCTGTGTCTCACCAAATGCAGCCTGTGTCTCACCAAATACAGACTGTGTCTCACCAAATGCAGCCTGTGTCCCACCAAATGCAGCCTGTGTCCCACCAAATGCAGCCTGTGTCCCACCAAATACAGCCAGCCTCTGTCCCCCAAATGCAGCCTGTGTCTCACCAAATGCAGCCTGTGTCTCACCAAATGCAGACTGTGTCTCACCAAATGCAGACTGTGTCTCACCAAATGCAGACTGTGTCTCACCAAATGCAGACTGTGTCTCACCAAATGCAGCCTGTGTCCACCAAATGCAGCCTTGCCTGTGTCCACCAAATGCAGCCTTGCCTGTGTCCCCCAATGCAGCCTTGCCTGTGTCCCCCAATGCAGCCTTGCCTGTGTCCCCCAATGCAGTCTTGCCTGTGTCCCCCAATGCAGCCTTGCATGTGTCCCCCAATGCAGCCTTGCCTGTGTCCCCCAATACATCCTTGCCTGTGTCCCCCAATACATCCTTGCCTATGTCCCCCAATGCAGCCTTGCCTGTGTCCCCCAATACATCCTTGCCTATGTCCCCCAATGCAGCCTTGCCTATGTCCCCCAATGCAGCCTTGCCTGTGTCCCCCAATGCAGCCTTGCCTGTGTCCCCCAATACATCCTTGCCTGTGTCCCCCAATACATCCTTGCCTATGTCCCCCAATGCAGCCTTGCCTGTGTCCCCCAATACATCTTTGCCTGTGTCCCCCAATACATCCTTGCCTGTGTCCCCCAATACATCCTTGCCAATGCACCCTGTGCAACCCCCCCCCTGTTCTCCACGGGAGCACAGCGGTAGTGTACTACTTACCTTGCCGTTGTCCTCTCCAGCGGTGTCTTCTTCATACTTCCTGTTTCCTTTCTCCCGGGCGCAATGGGAGAATGAGAACAGGAAGTGACATCAAACTGAGATGTCAATCAAACCGCCCGGCCGCAGTAACATATACTACGATCGCCGGGCGGAAGCTAATCGGCGCTTCGGAAAGCGCCGCAAGGTGGGCTCAACGCCTGCAAATGCAGCGCCACGTCTGCAATCTCGTGATTGCATAGACGTGGCGCTTCCCCTTAGTGCAATGTGTCCGGCGTCGCACTGTGTCCGGCGTCCGCACACAGTGCACTTAAGGACCTTTTTTTTTTTTTTTTTTTTAAAGGGCCAGTGTTACATTTTTTTTTTTTGGGGGACTGCCTGGAGGGGGGGCTTTGCCCATGCGCCCCCTATGGACGGGCCGCCACTGCTATTGGTTTAACTAGAAATTACTAGATGAACCAGGTGTCTTTTTTCAACCTATGTAACTATATATCTATATAACTACTGTACATACTGTATCTATTTAACTACATACAGTATCTATATAACTATGTAACTACATACTGTATACATTTAACTATGTAACTACGTATCTACATACTGTATCTGTATAACTATGTAACTATATAACTATGTAACTACATAATACATCTATGTAACTATATAACTATGTAACTACATACTGTATCTTTATAAGTATGTAACTATATAACGATGTAACAACATACTATATCCATATAACTGTGTAACTATATAACTATGCACCTACATACTGTATTTATATAACTATGTAACTAAATAACTATGTAACTACATACAGTATCTATATAACTATGTAACTACATACTATATAAATATAACGATGTAACTACGCATCTACATACTATATTTGTATAACTATGTAACTATATAACTATGTAATTACATACAGTATCCATATGACTATGTAACTATATAACTATGCACCTACATACTGTATTTATATAATTATGGAACTACGTGTCTACATACAGTATCTGTATAACTATGTAACTACATAATACATCTATGTAACTATATAACTATGTAACTACATACTGTATCTTTATAAGTATGTAACTATATAATGATGTAACAACATACTATATCCATATAACTATGTAACTATATAACTATGCACCTACATACTGTATTTATATAACTATGTAACTATATAATTATGTAACTACATACTGTATCTATATAACTATGTAACTATATAATGATATAACCACATACTATATCTATATAACTTTGTAACTATATAACTATGTAATTACATACAGTATCCATATAACTATGCACCTACAGACTGTATTTATATAACTATGTAACTATAGAGATACAGTATCTACATACTGTATCTGTATAACTATGTAACTGTATAACTACTGTACATACAGTATCTGTATATGTATATATTTACCTATGTAACAACGTATCCACATACAGTATTTATATAACTATGTAACTAAATAACTATGTAACTTTGTATTATGTACAGTAACTCGTGGCTAAAATGAAAGATGGGGCAGAAATAAGTGAATTCTTTGATTTGTGAATAATACTTCATAGTTCATACACACTGGCAATGAAACCTCTGGAAACAAAGTAGGGCGTGTACTCAGAGTTCAGGCAGATGTCAGGCACAATACTGTACATGGCATTGACAAATCCAAGACACAGTTAGACAATGGCTTATTTTGGCAACTTTTTTAGCACTGTCAAATTTAAAGTAGTACTAAGTAGTACTAAGACCTCAGTGAACTATTTGTTAAGGTTCTTACCCCAACACGTACAATTTACAACAATGCTGCTGGCTCCTGCTTTCTCAGTGCTACTTCCCTGAACTTCCTGTTATTACAGGAAACGGTCTCCAGCCTGTCTGTTAGCTCAGATAAGAGAGGGGGAAGGAGGAGGAAGAGCAGGGGAGTGCCTTGCCGTGCTAGGCTATGGGGCTGTGTGTTTCTATTGATGCACACACAGTGCAGGGAGACACAGCTGTGGGTTTTATATCACTTTAAGAATTCGCTGCGCATTCTAACTTTTGGAAAAGTCTTTATTTTTTGACTGGCGCTCAGCTCCCGAGCCATCCGATGAACCTTGTCAATATCAAGTATAAATATAAAGTATGCCTCCATCAAACCTACAACCCGTTCATTCCGTTTTTTATCCCCCGACTGTTTTACGTTGCAACGGCGGAGTCGTTTTATTTTTTATTTTTTTGCAGTAGAATGAAAACCTTCCGTTTTTATTGGCTGCACAGAATAAACTTAAAGGGAAGTTCTGGCCTAATGGTCGCTCGTAAGGGCGGAAGACAAAAGAGATTCTTATTCAGGTAAGTAGAAGAGCGCCAATAAATTTGCGGCAGCTTATGCAAGTTAGGCATTAATGAATGTCATCTTCTGTTTTGTCACGAAAAAAAAGATCTTCCCGCTGCTAAAGGAGACTGATTTAGATTATGAATGGCTACAGTGATTTGCAAAAATGGCTCCGGAGAGATGGTATAAGACTCCATATACTCCTGACACTTCTGGTTTGTGCCCTTTTTGTGGAAAATTAATTCGTCCTGTGGGTTATTGGATTCCAGCTCAGCCAATGTATATTGCTCAGTCATCACAAATTTACTTAAAATTTAGTGGCGCTGAAGTTCATTCCGCAAGACTGAAAAGTCTAAAGTTGAAAGCCTTCTAAAAAAAAAAAAAAAAATCCGCCGTCGCTCAGCCGCCCCGCAGGGAGGAGAAGGGAGAATGGGTTTGCCGTCTCAAAATGTTATGCGTAAAGTTTAGTGCATTTTTCTCCCCCCAGGTTTGGAACATGTTGGGGAGGCGGGACTTGAGTTATGGGTTCAAGTAGATCTATAGCCAATCGCCAAAAAATCTCATGGAAGCTTTAAAGCTTCAGTCTTGCACAGTTGAACCGGCTGCTCTCCTGGACTGAAATGGCTTACGCTGATTTCACCGCACACTGCGAGCTTCTCACCATGTGCGTTAGAAGCTGCAGCAAGTTAGGATAAGATAAGATCAATAGTTTATTGTCATTGTCACAATGAAATATCTTCCTGTAAAGCACTCTCATTTAACCACTTGCTTACCGGGCACTTTCACCCCCTTCCTGCCCCAGGCCAATTTCCAGCTTTTAGCGCTGTCACACTTTGAATGACAATTGCGCAGTCATACAACGCTGTACCCATGTGACATTTTTATCATTTGCTTCACAGAAACAGAGCTTTCTTTTGGTGGTATTTAATCACTACTGGGGTTTTTATTTTTTTGCTAAACAACCAAAAAATACCAAAAATTTGGGGGAAAAAAACCCAAAAATGTTTTCATAGTTTGTTATAAATTTATGCAAACAGGTAACTTTTCTCCTTCACTGATGGGCACTGATAAGGCGGCACTGATGGGCACTGATAAGGCGGCACTGATGGGCACTGATGAGGCGGCACTGGTAGGCACTGATCAGGAGGCACTGATGAGGCTGCACTGATAGGCAGCACTGAAGGGCACTGATAGGCGGCACTAATAGGTGGCACTGATGGGCACAGATAGGCACTGGTAGGTGGCACTGAAATGCAGCACTGGTAGGTGGCACTGATGATGAGGCACTGATGAGTACTGATTGGCAGCACTGATGGGCACTGATAGGTGGCACTGGTGGGCACTGGTAGGTGGCACTGGTGGGCACTGTTTAGCAGTACTGATGGGCACTAGTAGAGTGCACTGATAGGTGGCACTGGTGGGCACTGATCAGGAGGCACTGATGAGGTTGCACTGATGGGCACTGATAGGTGACACTAATAGGTGGCACTGATGGGCACGGATAGATACTGGTAATAGATACTGGTAGGTGGCACTGAAAGGCAGCACTGGTAGGTGGCACTGATGATGAGGCACTGATGGGCACTGATTGAGAGCACTGATGGGCACTGATAGGTGGCACTAATAGGTGGCACTGATGGGCACGGATAGATACTGGTAATAGATACTGGTAGGTGGCACTGAAAGGCAGCACTGGTAGGTGGCACTGATGATGAGGCACTGATGGGCACTGATTGACAGCACTGATGGGCACTGATAGGTGGCACTGGTGGGCACTGGTAGGTGGCACTGGTGGGCACTGTTTAGCAGTACTGATGGGCACTGGTAGAGGGCACTGATAGGTGGCACTGGTGGGCACTGCTTAGCAGTAGTGGCTGTCGGTGTGTGGGGCCGATGTTTCTTTTTTAATGATCTGGTAATTGGCTTGTTTTTTCTTCTCACACTGTTAGCGCGAGGGAAAAAAAAGCTGATTACCGGCTCCTGTCATCACGTGGTAAAGGGCCGGGATCGGTTTCATTCTGCACTCCTGTGACCCGTTTTTAACAGACAGCGGGCTGATGTCACACAGCCGGTCCAGGCTGGGGAAAGATTGTGACAATGAAGTTGGGATCCGCCCACAACCCTGGAGCGGCACCCAGCTCTGCGCCTTAGCGAGTCGCTGAGAGCCTGAGCCAGCCGCTCCCACCTACCGCACAGCCCAGCACTGTGGTATAGGTGAACCTTTTTAGTTGTGTATCCCCTTTTTCTTTTGTATGTAATCTCTGTATGGTCTGTGTATAATTTTGTACAGACACTGGGGTCAAACCCTGCACTTTAAAAAAACACAATAAAATACTAAAGAATTTTTGCTGCATTTAGGGCGCTGAACTGACATGATATGGCCGTCGTCTCATCGGCCTGTTGTTACGTGTAATTACAGACACATCATCACCCCAGAACGTGTCCAGCTTGAATGGAAAATCACAAATGAATGACTTGACGAGGGGCCAGGTCCAGCTGTCTGTTCACAGAGTCACGGGTGAACGCCTACGCCAATTCATTTGTTTTGTTCCATTGTGTAACCTTACTTAGGAACCCCGCAGAACGCAACATGGCTCCATCTCCTTCCTCATCCTTGGTGGCCAGGGAGACTTTTCCGATACAGAAAGAATTTTGGTAAATTTTGTAAAATGCTTCAAGATTTGTAGTAAAGAACAATCACTGTACTTGAAATTTAATGTTAAACAAAAAAGTTTGCTAGGACCGTCACATGACGTCACAGGTCTTTTCTCTGGCTGTGGAGATGGGCGACCCTTGGTGCTGCAGCACTCACCTAGTGATGTGTGAGTGCCATGTACTGTACGTGCCAAAGTACTATGAGCCAGTTGAAGTTGATTTAAAAAATGTAATTCGTAGAGTGAAATCTGCAGCTGAAGTTATATGTAGATCTCAGGCTTGGCCGCACTTTTCCATCTCCTGAACGGTCCAATAATAATGCCACTAATCGCAATAAATAACACTAGGGAGGCTCCAAAGTTGGAAGGGGGCAGATCTGGCCCCGACTTTTGCAGAAGAAGTGGAGATTTGCTTACAAATCTGTCTATCACCCTACATTAGGGTTGCCCCTTTTCTTCAAGCCAAACCTGAACACTTTAGCGGCCTGGGGCACCTTTGTGGGTGTGGCCAAATTGCTCTTGTTCTAGTTCTTGTTCTCGACCCTATCTATGTTTTTCTACATAGAGTAGTGGTGGTCATCTTTCTTGATATGGAGGGGGCCTCAAGTGTGGCCCCTGACATCACTAAAGGGCCGTTCATAATAGTCAGTGAATCTGAAATGTCAGAAGCAGCAGATACACGACAGGATATGGTCACAGGCAGGGGCGTTGCTAGGTCTACAAAAGATCTGGGGCTAGAGCCCATAGCAGCGTAGTAAAGAAAGTCATACGCTTGGGCGGGCATACACATGTATATACAGTAATATACGTGTGGGTGTATATATATCCCTAGAGAGCCCCCCGCTTACATCAGGGTCCCCAGAGAGCCTCCTCCTTACATCAGAGTCCTCAGAGAGCCTCCCCTTTCCATCAGGGTACCCAGAGGGCCCCCCCACTTACATTAGGGTTCCCAGAGAGGCCCCCTTACATTAGGGTCCCCAGAGAGCCTCCTCTTAAATCTGGGTCCCTAGAGAGCCTAGGCCTTAAAATCAGGGTCCCCAGAGAGCCCTCCCCCACTTACATAAGGGTCCCCAGAGAGCCTCCCCTCCCCTTGGGGACCCCTGCAGAGACTCTGGGCTATTGGCCTCAGATTCGGGGCTATAGCCCCAAAAGCCACCCCCTAGCAACGCCCCTGGTCACAGGCTATGCGCATGACACGAGATGGTCAAAAACTGTAAAAATGCTACAGGACATGGTCAGAGACTACGAGGATGCTACAAGAGATGGTCAAAGACTGCCAACATGCAATAGGAGTTGTTGGAGACTAGGGTATCCTTCAAGAGAATCGTGGCTGTAGGAACCCCAAGGGTTGGCTTTGGACATGTACACCCAACCTAGTTGTTCTAGATCACGGGCCTCCAAACTTTCTACACAAAGGGCCAGTTTACTGTCCTTCAAGCTTTGGGGGTGCCAGACTGTGGCCAGTGGGAGTAGAAAATGCCCCGGCATCAGTGGGATTAAACAGTACCCCATCATTGGTATTAGTGGGAGGAATAGTGTCTCATTGTTGTTATGAGAGTGAGGGGAATAATGCCCAAACGATGGTGTCAGAGGGAGGAATGGTGGCCATCATTGGTGTCATTTGGGTGAAAAGTGTCCCAAATGCAAGCAAAAGGCTTCCTCTGGCCCTCAGGCCACAGTTTTGAGACCACTGTTCTAGATCTTACAGGATCCCAGAGATTCTGTTGCCATCTTCATCCTGATCTTTGGACTTTTCTCTTAATAAGTCTAGAACTAATTATCTGTATCTTTATGCTTAAATGCTTGAGACCATGGCTAGGAATAATGTTTCTATAGTTGATGTATGAATGTATAAGAATACAAAATATTCATAGACAATCATTTACTTACTTGAACTAAATAAATTTTTAAATCTTGCAAAAACTTAAAAAAAGTCACAAACTTTTTGGAAAAGAAGTATGTATTTTGGGACCGGAAGAACAATTTGACATTGGAAAACAAATATTTAAAGTCCATCTCCAGGTAAAGTTAGAAGCCCCACTCCCTCCCACCCATTCCCATTTCTTTTACAATAAAAAGGCTTCCAAAGTACTTTTTGACCAAATCCTCTGTCACTAGACTGGCACCTGTCTTCCTGGAGTGAAGACTCGTGATTTTCCACTGCAGTCCAGGCCCACCACCAGCGGCTCTTGTCGCTGACCATTGTCTTAATGTCATCAAGGCACCAATGGAATTTTTGGGCCCTTAAGAGACTCTGCTAGTGGAGCTAATGGGAGGTTTCAAGGTCACCAGGCATCATCATGGTCACCTAAAAGGAAGTAATTTCAAGGTTTGGTGCATCGTGTGACCACCAATTTTTGGGCCCTTAGAGGGACTCTTTTAGTGGACCAAATGGGAGGTTTCAACGTCATCAGGCATCATCATGGTCACCTAAAAGGAAGTAATTTCAAGGTTTGGTGCATCGTGTGACCACCAATTTTGGCTAAATTTTTAGATTTTTTTTTTTCCATTACTGGGGCAAGTAACTAGAGGAGGTGGGGATCTTTTTGTTGATAGGGGGGGTTCCCTAATAGGCTTCAGTTTCAAAATGGTCAAATGTTTATGCATTTGGCCAAATAAAAATGCTAAATGATGCTTCAGGAAAGAACATCAGACCAGGGTTCTTGTAATTACAAAAAATGCAAACAATGATGCAAAAACAGGAAGTGCCCCACTTTTTTGTTATTTTACTGCGGGGGGATTATTATCATTGTCCGGGTTGCAAAATTTCCTGGATTGAGATAAACCAACACTGACGTTCTGATCCACTCTTGACTTTGCTTTATTTTTTATTTTTTCTACTTTTTATCGCCAATGACGCCCCATCTCCCAGAACGCTTTGCGGGGTCCAGCCCGTCATTCTTCTGTGACAAATGACAAAAGCGCAGTTGTGGAGATTTCTGTCTCATAAATCTTATCCTGAGAAAGAAAGAAGAAAATAACGTTTACGGTTTTATGCGATGCCTGTATCTGCAAAGATTTATGAGCCTTGCAAGGTATGCATCTTATCTACCCGGGCTCAGATTAAAACAAGATGATCTTTAATCACTGAGTGGCATAATACGGAATTGCAGATGATCTGACTTAAAAAATATTAATCGCAAACGTGCTCGCCGGATAAAAACATGTCTGTGGATGTCAGGTGCAAAGGGGGTTAGGGCTAGCAGTGAAGGAGCAGACAGAAAGGTCTGCAGAAAGGCTGAAGGGTCTAATTACCCGTTATCAGACAGTGATGTAAGCTCGGGGCCCTTATCAACCAGGTGCAATCTATAGCAAGGAATTAAGCCAATCCCTAAGTAACGCCATCTGCGATCATTGACTCAAGAAGTTTACAGACTAAACTAAATCTTATCTCGACTTTCTGCTCGCTGAAGAACCCTTAAGCCAAATAGAAAATGTATTTATTTATTTATTTATTTTTTAGCTATACATTTAAACGTTATCTGCTTATTATAAATAATTTTTATCAAAGTGTCTTTTGTTTTTAGATATACATTTGAACATGACCCGCTTATAGAATAATCTTTATCCAAGTTTTTTTTTTTTTTATCTTAGATATACATTTGAACGTGATCCACTTTATAGAATAAATCTTTATCAAAATGTCTTTTGTTATAAGATATACATTTAAATACGACCCACTTATAGTACATAATCTTTATTGCTTCTTTTTTTTTCTTTTTTTTTTTTTTTAGATATACATTTGAACATGACCCGCTTGTTGTACATAATCTTTATTGTTTCTTTTTTTTTTTTTTTTTTTAGATATACATTTGAACGTGATCCACTTATAGAATAATCTTTATCAAAAGTGTCTTTTTTTTTTAATCTTAGATATACATTTGAACGTGATCCACTTTATAGAATAAATCTTTATCAAAATGTATTTTGTTTTTAGATATACATTTAAATACGACTCACTTATAGTACATAATCTTTATTGTTTCTTTTTTATTTTTTTTTTTATTTTATTTTTTTTAGATATACATTTGAACATGATCCACTTATAGAATAATCTTTATCAAAGTGTCTTTTTTTTATATCTTAGATATACATTTGAACGTGATCCACTTTATAGAATAAATCTTATCAAAATGTCTTTTGTTTTTAGATATACATTTAAATACGACCCACTTATAGTACATAATCTTTATTGTTTCTTTTTTCTTTTTTCTTTTTTTTCTAGATATACATTTGAACATGACCCACTTATAGTACTTAATCTTTATTGTTTCTTTTTTTTTTTCTTTTTCTTTTTTTTTTTTAGATATACATTTGAGCGTGATCCACTTATAGAATAATCTTTATCAACGTGTCTTTTTTTTTTTATCTTAGATATACATTTGAACGTGATCCACTTTATAGAATAAATCTTTATCAAAATGTCTTTTGTTTTTAGATATACGTTTAAATACAACCCACTTATGGTAAATAATCTTTATTGTTTCTTTTTTTGTTTGATTGTTTTTTCTTTTTTTTTTAACATATATATTTAAACACCACCTGCTTATCATAAATAATGCTTATTGTTTCCCTTTTTTCTTTTTTTTTTTTTTTTTTTTTTTTTTTTTAGACATACATTTGAACACAACCTGCTTAGTGTAAATAATCTTTATTGTTTCTTTTTTTTTAATTTTTTTTTCAGACTAAATGAAATTACAGTAAAACCTTGGGAGTAACTTGGTTTGAGAGCGTTTTGCAAGACCAGCTAAATTTTTTAATAAATTTTGACTTGATATACAAGCGATGTCTTGATATAAAAGTAGCGTCACGTCACAACTGAGAAGAGAAGCGCCTCTAAGTGTAGCAATATAGTTACATTTAATGAAGGTACAACATTTAGCAACATATTGCTACACTTATGCCGCGTACACACGATCAGAATTTCGGCCCGCAAAAGACCGATGAGAGTTTTTCGTCGGAAAATGCGATTGTGTGTATGGCTCCATCGGTCTTTTGCTGGCGGAATTCCAGCCAGCAAAAGACTGAGAGCATGCTCTCAATTTTTCGGTCGGGAAAAGTTCCTATCCGAAAATGCGATCGTCCCTACGCATGCTCGGAAACAATTCGACGCATGGTCAGAAGCATTGAACTTCATTTTCTCGGCTCGTTGTAGTGTTGTACGTCACCGCGTTCTTGACGGTCGTAATTTCAGCGAACTTTTGCGTGACCGTGTGTATGCAAGGCAAACTTGAGCGGAATCCCGTCGGAAAAGCTGTCGTATCTTTTTCCGACGAGAAATCCGCTCGTGTGTACACGGCATTAAGGCGCCTCTCTTCTTTTTTATACTCTGGAGCTCCTGCTGGATTTTGCTTCTAATCCCCTTGTGGAGGTTTCCATTTGTGGATGGACATTTTATGGTTACACAACCTGATCACATTGCTATAATCTTTTTATATGGACTATAAACTGAAGGATTTATGAATAAATGGTTGTGGAACAAATCATTTGAGTTTCCATTATTTCCTATGTGGAAATTCGTTTTGATATACAAGTGCTTTGGATTACAAGCATGTTTCTAGGACGAATTATGTTCACAATCCAAGGTTTTACTGTATATTTAGACATACAGTACATTTGAATATGATCCACTTATATAATAATCTTTATCATTTTTTTTTTTTTTTAGATTTTCATTTTAACGTAATCAAGTTATTAAAAATAATCTTTATCAAAGAGGTTTTTTTTTTTCTTTTTTAGATATATAATTGAATTCAATCCACTTATTGTATATAATCTTTTTTAATCTTTATTAATTTTTTTTTTTTTTTAGATATACATTTGAACGGGATCCGCTTATTACAAATAATCTTTATTATTGTGTCTTTTTTAAATTTTTTTTATTAAAGATATCAATTTAAATGCGATCACTTAGTGTATGTAATCTTTATCAATGTGTCTTGTTTAATAAAACCTTCTTTCTACATTGGGGCAGTAATATAAAACTCAGCCAATCATAAAAATGTTTGAAGGAGAGTAGCTTTGATTTATAAGCAGACAATGGCGCTGTCCGTAGTGCTGATTTAATATTTTTTAAATGAAATGAGCAATTAGACTTTTCTATTTTCTACTTTTTTTTATTTTAAACTCCCACCCCCCCCCCCCCCTTCAGTCTCATTTCCTGTACTAAAATTGCTCACTCTGATTTCACTGCATGCTGTAAGCTTTTCACAGTATGCATTATAAGCCACAGCAAATCAGATGGAGGCCGCCCTTACTTCCAGGTTGGAGGATATCCAGCATCATCTCGGTCTTTTCTGGCCAGCTTGAAATAGCCTACACTTTAAAGTGGTAGTAAAGTCCGCTTTGTGATTCTCATCTACAGGTAAGGCCCCTTTCACACCTGTGTGACTTGTCCTGCGACTTGGGACTGCAAAGTCGTACCCCATGATGTTCAATGAGTACCATTCATATCCGTGCGACTTAAAGTCGCACCCACTTCAAAGTAGTCCCTGTACTACTTTGATCCGACTTTGATGAGAGTTGGGGTCCATAGACCTCAAGTTTACACAAGCATTCCCTGAAATCACAGAAAAATTGCTGCCCCGAAATCGCAGTAAAATCACAGAAAAGTTGCGCGACTTTGAAGTCACAGTAGTGTGAAAGGGGCCTACCTTATTATAGGCTATAGCCTATATTATAAAATAAATCTCTCCTGTGCACTGTTTAGGAGATATTCACTCTAGATGCAGCCGGTGACATCACCATGACGCACCGGGGCATGCTGGACCTTCAGAGCTTTGTGCCGGAGCCAAGGGGTGCGGGAGTGACGTTATGGCGGCTCCGTCCACTCCTACAGCTGGAGGCCGCAAACCTTGAAGAAAGACCTGGAGAAGATGGAAGCCTTGTCAGCGACGACAGCGCTTCCCTGGAGGGCTTCATTCTAAAGTAAGTATTTGATAATGTACTAGTATGCGATGCATACTAGCACATTATGCAATTGCCTTACAGGTTGTTTTTTTTTTTAATAAACTGCCACGGTTTACTACTGCTTTGACTCATTGTAGTTCTTTCGATCATGGAGGCTCAGCCTCATGAGTGGGCATAACCTAGAGTGGTCTGCATGAAAATGCACGCTCCTCCAGCCTGACATCCACCCATCAAGGCATTTTGATATTTGCATAAGTCCTCGCAATAGCCAACCCATGGCTTGCATCAGGGCTGAGGGCTCTTGAAGCAAGGTCGCAAAAAAAACAGGGGCTTCAGCCCGAAGTCCGAGCCCAGCACCGGGGGGGTGGGGGGTAGTACCTAGCTGACGCGCGCTGACCTACTTGACACTGAACTACACTGACCTACCTGACACACACTGACCTACACTGACCTACCTGACACATACACACTGACCTACCTGACCTATACTGACCTACCTGACACACACTGACCTATACTGACCTACCTGACACACACACACTGACCTACACTGACCTACCTGACACACACTGACCTACACTGACCTACCTGACACACACACTGACCTACCTGACCTACACTGACCTATGTGACACACACTGACCTACCTGACACACACTGACCAACACTGACCTACTTGACACACACACACTGACCTACCTGATCTAAAAGACACACACTGACCTAACTGACCTACACTGACCTACACGACATACACTGACCTACCTGACCAGACTTCAGGTGTCCTCCTGCAGCTCAGCGGCGTGCCCATCACACAGTAGAGTAGACTCTAGGCAGCCAGAGCCATAATGAGGAGAGGAGAGCTGCCTGCCAGAGCGCCGAGTGGGGTCGGGATCTTCTGACAGTGGCGCGGTGGACGCATTGTAATTCCCGCCTTCTGGAGCCTGCAGCGCCTATGATGGACGTCACGTCCCGCGGTCCCGGCATTCGACCAGCGGGACGTCCATCAGCGCTGCAGGATCCAGAAGGCGGGACCTGTTATTAAACTCGGCCGCACTCGGGATCAGATCGGTCCCCGTTTGGTGGCGGCGCTCGGGGCTAATAATAGAACCGTGCCCGCTCGAGACGCGGGGCTTTTTGGGGACTCACTCGGGGCTTCAGCCACTGTCAGCCTCCCCCCCCCCCCTGCCGACACCACTGAAGGTGCAGTGATGTCTTCGGGAAGCTTTGTTGAAGCACCCTCCCACCAGCCATGCTTGGCCTACACTGCATAACGAAGCACAGAGACCCAGTGACAAATTCATTGGGTCTAAAATATGGTATGTAAGGTTTAATTTCAAAATTTCATTAGCATGTTGATAAGGAGCTAAAGAAGGAGGAACCACAGAAGGCAAAATATTCTTCAGCTTTAATGAAAATGTAAGGTCTGCTCTAGTCTGTTCCCCCAAATGAAAGCAGAGGGGAATAAAAAAAACCTTCAAAAGTAAAAACAGTAAAACAAACAATAACTTTACACTTCGGCTCGCAGCCGTTTCATGTAGTGACATCATAATGTGGTGACATCAATG
Source organism: Lithobates septentrionalis (assembly GCA_037952835.1). Lineage (NCBI taxonomy): Eukaryota > Metazoa > Chordata > Amphibia > Anura > Ranidae > Lithobates > Lithobates septentrionalis. The sequence continues at coordinate 67,963 of JBBDGP010000495.1, read as the reverse complement.
AGCCTGACCAAAGGATTCTGGGAAAGCCGAGGATCTCAAACCTCCAGAACGATAAGACTTCGAAAAGTTACATTATATATTTTTAGAAAGGTCTATATATCAGACTGTTTTATCATGGTTACGTGTTACTTCATGTTTTTGGGGTTCTTTCGAGAACATGTACAGGTAAAATCCCAACCACGACACTACCTGCATGGAGTTTGCATGTTCTCCCTGTTAGACATGTACACTGCCGAAAATTTTGTTAGTTTTCCCTTTTGTTTCATTCGTTTTTTGTTTTGTTTTTCGTTTTTTGGGTCATTCGTTATGATCGAAATTCATAAATTCGTAAATGCGCAAATCCGTAAATTCGGAAATTCATAAATTCGGAAATTCGAAAAAAATAGCTAACTAACTAACTAATAATAACTATTACTAACTATTAACCACTTCAGCCCCGGAAGGATTTACCCCCTTCCTGACCAGAGCACTTTTTGCGATTCGGCACTGCGTCGCTTTAACTGACAATTGCGCGGTTGTGCGACGTTGCACCCAATCAAAAATTGACGTCCTTTTTTTCCCACAAATAGAGCTTTCTTTTGGTGGTATTTGATCACCTCTGCGGTTTTTATTGTTTGTGCTATAAACAAAAAAATAGCGTCAATTTTGAAAAAAACGCATTATTTTTTAATTCCTCACCGTGAGACGATCACCGGTATCCCCGCAGGACCCACGATCACGGTCTTGGAGCTCCGGTGGGCACGTCCACGAGCCGCCTGTTAAAGGGCAACGTACATGTACTTTAATCTGCCTGTACGTGCCCTTCTGCCGCAGTATATCTGCGTGAGGCGGTCGGGAAGCAGTTAAATTATAGATATTGGGATTTCCTTGCAAATTTAGCTGTTCGAAAATTCAAAAATTCAAAAATCCGAAAATAAGAAAATTCGGAAATTCAAAACTCTGAAAATTCGAAAGAACGAAAATTCTAAAATAATAGCTAACTAACTAACGAATATTAACTATTACTAACTATTAAATTATAGGTATTGGAATTTCCTTTCAAATTTGGCTGTTAGTGAAGGTAACAAACACAAATTTATCTGAAGTTACGAATTATCCAAAATAATGACTGCCGCATCCCAAAAAATGTATAAAAAAAACTATTTTTTTCCTCAGTTTAAGCCGATATGTAATCTTCTACATATTTTTGGTAAAAAAAATTGCAATATATTGATGGGTTTGCGCAAAAGTTATAGCGTCTACAAAATAGGGGATAGATTTATGGCATTTCTATTATTAATTTTTTTTACTAGTAATGGCGGGGATCTGCGATTTTTATCGTGACTGCAACATTATGGCACACTTTTGACACTATTTTGGGACCATTGTCATTTATACAGTGATCAGTGCTATAAAAATGCACTGATTACTGTGTAAATGACACTGGCAGTGAATGGGGTTAAACACTAGTGGGCGATCAAGGGGTTAAGTGTGTCCTAGGGAGTGATTCTAACTGCGGGGGGGGGGTGGGCTACCTAGGACATGACAGCGATCACTGCTCCCGATGACAGGGGGCAGTAGATCTATGTCAGGTCACAAGGCAGAACGGGGAAATGCCTTGTTTACATAGGCATCTCCCCGTTCTTCCGCTCCGTGACACGATTGCGGGACACCAGCGGACATAGAGTCCGCGGGTCCCACGGGCACAGTCACGGACCACGCGGCGTGCGCGCCCACAATTCCGAGTCTTAAAGGGGACGTACTTGTACGCCCATTTGCGCAGCCGTGCCATTGTGCGGACGTATATCGTCATGCACTGGTCGGCAAGCCGTTTAAAAAAAAAAAAAAGCAAGACTTTACAACCCCTTTAAGGAAGACAGCACACATTCCTGAAGGGGCTTGGCCAGTTGGCCAGTTGGCCAGTTGGCCAGTTTGTAATGACATTCCTGTAGCATTAGGTCAGTCAAGATAAAACCATCCCTATATCAGGCTTCTGATGCGTTCTTATGTATTAGTAAACCATAATAGGGACAATTAAATTCCTCCATCACAGACCAAAGAGAAGAGCAACTAACGAGGAACAGTTGGGACCCGTGGGCGAGTGCACTGGGAGGTAAGGTTAAGGATAATTGTTTTTGAGATGCTTCCCATTATTTTTTTTTCCTGGCCTTTCTTAAAGACAGCATACAATGGGTCAGCTCCAACCTCTTGACCTCTCAAGACAGCCTTCTAATTGGTCAATAAATGTAACCCCAAAGGCCCCTCTGGTGGTCCCGAGTACCGTTGACAACATCAGGGCAGGAGCTATGCTGGTGTAAGGAGAATCGGATCTAATTTGTAATGCCATGATGGAGGAAAAAAACAACAACATGCTTTGAAGAGCATCACAATGCAGAGCCAACACTCAACCTTGCATTGTGGTGTGCTGGGTTGGAAAAAAAAAGTTCCAGTCCAATTTTTTGTCCTTTCTGGTGTGTTGGTAGCCCACACCGGAAGTGTGAAAAGGCCTTCAACCTGTGTATGCAATTTTTGTGGAATATTTTTGTATACCTTCTTGCAGGTTTCTTTAGCCCCAGTCTCGTGAAGCATTGGGTCCTCCTTCTCCTTGCCTGTCCACGGTGGTGGGCAAGTCAAGAACATATTCTCTTAAAGACTTGAAGTGGCCATAGTCTATAGTCATTCTTGGGATCAAGAGGGTGGCTACCTTCCCACATACAATAGGACCATGAAGAATGAATGTAGCCACCATCTAACACAGGGTTTCTCAGCCAGGGGTCCTCCAGAGGTTGCTAGGGGTTCCTTGAGCAATGATCAATTTCTACCTCTCAGATAAGTTCCCACTCACACCAATTAACTTTTTAGCTATCTGCAAGGGAGTATTTCCTCCCAATGACCACAAGTGTAAGGAGCATTCTTCCCACTGACCATCACACTAATGTATCATGACTTGTAGATATAGTCCTTTTTCCCTGAGGCCAGAAAGTTACTCCATAGGGTTCCTCTGTGTTGAAAAGGTTGAAAAAAGCTGATCCAACAGGAAGTCAGCAGTAAAAAGAAGGAATTTGGAGAAGGCTGAGAGCAATCTAAGGGACTTTTTTTAGGTACGTTTTACTAAACCTACAACAGTAAAATCAGTCTGTATATGCAGTAAATCCTCTGCATTGTGTAAAAAAGGCTGTTTGATCCTGCCTTCTCTGATCCTCCCCTTCTTCCACTGTCCCCAATCCATCTCCTGGTAAGACAGAGCCTTTGGAGTCACTCTGCACATGCTAAGATTGGTGTGTATTGCCAGAGAGTTTGTTTTTTTTCTCTTGGGAGTGTGCATGTGATCAGCACAGGGCCAATCAGCACTGTCCAGACAGAGGGTCAGGGTTCCTCCAGCCACATAGAACAGTCAAAGTAGATTGAAAACCCCTCCTACCAGCATTAACCAAACACGGATAGAAGTCACAAGACTGCTATATACTGCTGATGAGAAAAGGTATTTAGCAGTTTATATTTACTAAAATAAATGTATTTCCATGTTCTGTGTACTGTGGGAGACCAGAATGCAGGCTCCTGGGTTTAGTAAGACTTTAACCAATTGCCGACCGCCGCACACATATGTACATCGGCAAAATGGCACAGGCATGCAAGTGGGCATACAGGTACGTCCCTCTAAATTTACCGCCTTTAGGGGGCGCACGCGCGCCCACGGCGTGCCCGCGGGTCCCAGGAACTCGATGTTTGCCGGCAGCCCGCTATTGCGATGTGGAGATGTTGAATGGGGAGATGTAAACAAGGCATTTCCCCGTTCTGCCTTGTGACATGACAGGGAACTACTGCCCCCTGTCATCGGGAGCAGTGATCGCTGTCATGTTCTAGGTAGCCCCTCCCCCCACAGTTAGAATCACTCCGTAGGACACACTTAACCCCTTGATCGCCCCCTGTTTAACCCCTTCACTGCCAGTGTCATTTATACAGTAATCAGTGCATTTTTATAGCACTGATCGCTGTATAAATGACAACGGTCCCAAAATAGTGTCAAAAGTGTCCAATGTGTCCACCATAATGTCGCAGTCCCGATAAAAATCGCAGATCCCCGCCGTTACTAATAATAAAAAAAAATAATAATAAAAATGTCATAAATCTATCCCCTATTTTGTAGACGCTATAACTTTTGCGCAAACCAATCAATATACGCTTATTGCGATTTTTTTTACCAAAAATATTTTTAAAGAATACATATCAGCCTAAACAGAGGAAAAAACTTTTTTTTTATATATTTTTGGGCGATATTTATTATAGCAAAAAGTAAAAAATATTGTGTTTTTTTCAAAATCGTCGCTCTTTTTTTGTTTATAGCGCAAAAAATAAAAACCGCAGAGGTGATCAAATACCACCAAAAGAAAGCTCTATTTCAAGTTTGTTTGGGTGCAACGTCGCGCGACCGCGCAATTGTCAGTTAAAGCGACGCAGTGCCGAATCGCAAAAAGTGCTCTGGTCAGGAAGGGGGTGAAATCTTCCGGGGCTGAAGCGGTTAAGAAAACGTACTTGAAAAGATGTTTTGTTAAACCAGAGTTTAGTGTCACTTTAATTCTCCTATGAGTTCAGGGCCAATTGATGACATACATCCAGGGGGCGGGTCCTTGACACCCTACGCTCACAGGAAGTGGGCGTCATTTAATTGGAAAGAGGAGTTGCTGAGGACGACTGGAATGGTTCAAATAGAATGTTAGCTTCAAGAGTTGCTTTTTCTTTTTCTTTTTTTTTTCTTTTTTATAAAAAAAAGTTTTTGTTTTTTTTAAAGTGTTTTTTTTTTTTATATCTAATCTGGATTTACCCTTTAAGCTTTGAGCTGTCATCCCACCAAGTATTTGGGTTCAGCTTGACGCCACAGAGCTGCTTGAAAGACACATGTATTGTGAATCAAGAAATCAATTGAACACTTAATGGTCAATTAGGGGAACAGCTGCTGAACTGTCAGAGACCCCATCTGTAGGCGCAGACAGTTTGAAGACAGGCAAACCACACAGAGGAACTGAGGGGAGGGGGGATGGGGGGGGTGAATAAAAAATTCACCCAAATACATTGCTCCGGGGCATCAGCGGCTATTACAAAATATCCCTTTCATTTCCAATTTAATGCTAACAGACTATTCTTCCCCCGTGACAAACTTTAACATGTGTATGGCGTTATGGAAATTGCTACGGCCATTTGTCAACGAGCTTGCGTCGGCGCGGATCAATAAATTTCACCGTTTTGCAGTTAATATAGATAAATTTTGGCATTTAATTAAGGTATGGAAAAACGCTGTTACATTTATTTTCAGACGACGCTGACCTTTTCCCGCATCCGTATGAACAGCGAGGACAAACTCGGTGACATCTTTTCGGGGGTGAAATTAATGTCCGCGGTCGGGTGTCTCCAGCCTTATTTTTTTTTTCAGTCGTTTACAATTTACAACATCCTCTACACTGCGAGTTGGAATTGGACAAGTTGAACATTTTTTTTTTTTTTTATGCTGTGTGTACAGTCTTAAAAGCTCAATACGGATCTCAGACCATCGTTACTTTGTCGGTTGACCTAAGCGTGTACTGCGTCACCTTTAATAGTGCCTGATGCAAAGTTCGGAATCACTTCCCATGTGTATTTAAGTTCCCTCATAAAATGATTGAAAGGTGCGATTATACATTTTCCACACATAGTATGGAGGGCGGCCTCTTCATTCCATTGGCTTATCCTATGCACGCGAAACACAGAAAAGAAGTCCCTGTTGTGACACCATGCAGTTGGGTGCATGTGAAAAAATAATTAATGGCACCACAGCACAGATGTGCTAAATGGCAACACGTTTTTGAATGTGCTGGAAAAGCACACATTTTGTGTCCGTTCCCAACTTATAGTGCGTTCCCCCCGGCCATTTTATTAGGTACACCTTGCTAGTACCGGGTTGGACCCCCTTTTGCCTTCATTCTACAAGGTGTTGGAAACATTCCTCAGAGATTTTTCTCCATAGTGACATTCTACCACATCCCAAAGGTGCTCTATTGGATTGAGATCTGGTGAGTGTGGTGCTCTATTGGATGAGATCTGGTGAGTATGGTCCTCTATTGGATGAGATGTGGTGAGTGTGGAGGCCATTGGAGTACAGTGACCTCATTGTCAAGTGGTGAGATGATTGGAGCTTTGTGACATGGAGCATTATCCTGCTGGAAGGAGCCATCAGAAGATGGGGACACTGTAGTCATAAAGGGATGGACATGGTCAGCAACAATACTCGGGGGGGGGCGTGGCTTGTAAACGATACTCAATTGATACTAAGGGGCCCAAAATGTGCCAAGAAAATATCCCCCACAACTTTACACCACCACCACCAGCCTGAACCATTGATACAAGGCAGGATGGATCCATACTTTCATGCTGTTTACACCAAATTCTGACCCCACCATCTGAATGTCGCAGCTGAAATCGAGACTCATCAGACCAGACAACGTTTCTCCAATCTTTTAATGTCCAATTTTTGTGATCCTGTGCAAATTGTAGTCTCAGTTTCCTGTTCTTAGCTGACAGGAGTGGCACCCGGTGTGGTCTTCTGCTACTGTAACCCATCTGCTTCAAGGTTCGATGTGTTGCTCGTTCAGAGATGGTTTTGTGCATACCTTGGTCGTAACGAGTGGTTATTTGAGTTACTGTTGCCTTTCTATCATCTGGAACCAGTCTGCTCATTCTCCTCTGACCTCTGACATCAACAAGGCATTTTCCTCCACACAACTGACGCTCACTGGATATTTTCTCTTTTTCCCACCATTCTCTGTAAACCTGAGATGGTTGTGCGTGAAAATCCCAGCAGATCAGCAGTTTTTTAAATGCTCAGACCAGCCCGTCTGGCACCAACAACCATGCCACGTTCAAAGTCACTTAAATCCCCTTTCTTCCCCAATCTGATGCACACTCGTGAGATCTGTCGTGCAACTTTGGACATCAAAGTTGCATAACAAATCCCACACCCTTCTTTTTTAATGGCACCTGTTCAAATTTACAGGGACAAAGGTACCTGCGCTACTGCGTGTGACTTTTGATGCAACTTTGAACCACGTTCAAAGTCACTTAAATCCCCTTTCTTCCCCATTCTAATGCTCGGTGTGAACTTCAGCAAGTCGTCTTTTCCACGTCTGGATGCCCAAATGCATTGAGTTGCTGCCAAGTGATTGGCTGATCAGCAATTTGTGTTATCAAGCAAATGAACAGGTGTACCTAATAAAGTGGCCGGTGAGTGTATATATAAAATATAATATATAAAATATAAAAATATTTAACATTTTTATGGAACAAAAATATACATACAGAAGAACACTATGTCTAGATTTCATTTCTAGATCCCATTTCCTCTAACAGTTCTACACATAGAAAATAATTTGTGAAAAATTGGAATTGTGTGGCCGCACCTCTTGCTTAATAATTGTCAATGAAGGAGGTGGGATTAGACACAGCACACCTCCCACTAACTCCCAACTGTAAAAAAAAAACAGATATAAAAAGATAAAAATGAATAGCTCATTAAAAGATAACATTAAAAATGCTCTTGCTGTAATATTCAGCATCAATCCAGAGATTTCTCCCCGCAGTACTTTTTTCTAGGTGGCTTCAGTCTGATGGTCAGGATTATTCAACCTACTTCCTATGAGCCCAGGTTGTACTGTACAAGCAGCACAGTGATGGCCCTGTCTCTTTCTCACTTTGCTTTCTCCCCCTATCAGCATGCTTCTTGCCAGCGCATGAACTGTTTGGCTCTAAGTGCTGCTTCTTCTTCTCACACTCCAGCCCCACTGTACAGGGAGTGCATTAGGCTGATAGCAGGTCAGATTCAAGTACTTACACTGCTTGTATTTGAAAATGACATTGAATTATGTATTAATGCTTACAGAGTTACATTAATTGGGTATTTTGCAGTACTGTGCAAATGTTTTAGGCAGGTGTGAAAAAAATGCTGTAAATGAAGAATGCTTTCAGAAATAGAAGTGGTAATAGTTTATTTTTAACAATTAACAAAATGGAGAGTAAAGAACAGAAAAGAAATCCAAATCAAATCATTATTTGGCATGACCGCCCTTTGCCTTCAAAACATCATCAATTCTTCTAGGTAGACTTGCACACAGTTTTTGAAGGAACTCATCAGTGCCCATCAATGCAGCCTCATCAGTGCAGCTTATCAGTGGCTATCAGTGGCCATCAGTGCAGCATATCAGTGCTGCCTTTTCAGTGGAGCTTAAGGCTACTTTCACACTGAGGCGCTTTACAGGCGCAACAGCGCTAAAAATAGCGCCTGTAAAGAGCCTCTCCTGTCTCTCCAGTGTGAAAGCCCGGGGGCTTTCACACTGGAATGGTGCGCTTGCAGGACGGTAAAAAAAGTCCTGCAAGCCGCATGTTTGCAGCGCTGTAGGAGCGGTGTATACATCGCTTCTAAAGCGCCCCTGCCCATTGAAAACAATGGGCTAGCGCCGCCAAACCGCCGCTGCAGCAGCGCTATGCGGGCGGTTTTAACCCTTTTTCGGCCGCTAGAGGGAGTTAAAAACGGGGGCGCCTATAAAGAGCCTCTCCTGTCTCTCCAGTGTGAAAGCCCGAGGGCTTTCACACTGGAGCGATGCGCTTGCAGGACGGTAAAATAAGTCCTGCAAGCCACATGTTTGCAGCGCTGTAGGAGCGGTGTATACATCGCTCCTAAAGCGCCCCTGCCCATTGAAAACAATGGGGCAGCGCCGCCAAACCGCCGCTGCAGCGGCCCTATGCGGGTGGTTTTAACCCTTTTTCGGCCGCTAGCGGGGGTTAAAACCGCCCGAATAGCGCGGCTAAAAAGACGGTAAACCGGCGACGCCCGCCCGCCCCAGTGTGAGAGTAGCCTAAGAGTGCCGCCTAATCAGTGGCAATCAGTGCAGCCTCAACCTCTTTAATGAGTTTGCATTGATTTCAGCGTGCATGGAACACTTTACACATGCTGAAATCAATGCAAACACATTAAACAGACCACATTCAGTGAAAGTTCATTAATATACAGATCATGCTATTGCAATGAAGTGGTCCATGCTGCAAACTCATTAAACAGTCCACCTTCAGTGAAAGTTCATGTACTGCAAACTTTGCAGTACATGAACTTTCACTGAAGGTGGACTGTTTAATGAGTTTGTAGCATGGATCACTTTTATTGCAATATCATGATCTGTATATTCATTTCCATATTAAGCACAGATTGGCTGCTTGGCACACGCACATTACAAATGTAAGAGTAGTTTATTCAATTTTACCAGCTGTCCTGGCCAGGGGCTTCCCCTTTGTGCTTCTCTCTCTCCTCCTCCTCCTGTCATCAGACAGACCCTGCTGCCCCAGTAGACGATGCAGTGAGCAAAAGCCGCATGGAGGAGGGTAGGCGGAGCTTTAGGCTCCACCTCCACCAGTCCAATTACATGCAGACAGTCACCGGGCGCTCCTCTCCTGCCCCCCGCCTAGCACGCTTTCGCCACCGATACACCATACCACTTGCAAGCCGGCCGCCGGGGGCTGCATGTATGCGGGAGACGGCTGCGGGAGCTGGGATTCGGCAAGGCAGGTCGGGGGGGGGGCTTTCCCCCCCCCGCAAAGTGCCGCCCTAAGCCTGGGCCTTGTCGGCCTAGGCTGAAATACAGCACTGCAACCACCCCAAACATACAGCCAATGTCCATAAAGTGGAGGGCCACCCTGGAAAAAAAAAATGCCACCAAAAATCCTAAAAAAATTTAAAAAAAACATTTGGAAAAAAAAATGTTTAAACTTACCTAAACCCTTGTTGCTAGGCAGTCTTCCTAATCTGCCTCTTCCTATTCCGCTGCGTCTTCCGCTCCTCGGTGAGCGGCCCCGTTGTCTTCTGGGAACTGTGTGTGTTCCCAGAACACCACAAGGCCATTCACAGAGCGCCGCGCCGCTGACGCGTGCGCAGTAGGAAACTGGCAGTGAAGCCGCAAGGCTCCACGGCCTGTTTCCCTTACCTAGGATGGCGGTGCCGGGACCCGAGAGCCGAGGGACGGGTCAGCCTCGGGCGGCCGACATCGCGGGCACCCAGGACAGGTAAGTCTACTTATTTAAAGTCAGCAGCTACAGTGTTTGTAGCTGCTGACTTTAACATTTTTTTTTTAGCTGGCCGGAATCCCGCTTTAAGAACTATCTTCAGTGTAAAGAAGAACAAGGAGACCTGGAAGTGATGGTTTGGCCCCCACAGAGCCCTGATATTAACATCATGGAGTCTGTCTGCGATTACATGAAGAGACAGAAGGATTTGAGGCAGCCGAAATCTACAGAAGATCTGTGTTTAGTTCCCCAAGGATGTTTGTGATTTGATTTAGATTCTTCTTGTGTTCCCTTACTTTCCATTTTGTAAATTGAAAAAAAAAACAATTAAAATATATATTTTTTTTAAAGCACTCCTACTTTTCATCATTTATTCGCACCTGCCTAAAACGTTTGCACAGTACTGTATATGGTGCCATGTTGGTACCAGGAAGCTGCTTTAGGAATATTTTTTATGAAGGATCTGAACCCCGGAATGCTTCCTTCCATGCAAACAGCCTAGATATACACAAATAACAAGATTATACCAAATTTTACAATCACAATTGCTTGCTACACACGCCGTACTTTCAATAAAGATATTGCATTTTTTTAAAATTAATATTTTGAGCAGTTGATCATAAAAAAAAGGAACAATCCGTGAATGATCATTCAACTGTTGTCGCAAGCACCCAGGCCAAAATATTATCATTAATAATTCTCATATTGGTCGCAGGAAATCAAAGTGTAGATTTGTTACATAATTCCTGCTAGTGGATTTGATAGGGTGACTTTAACGCTTTCTTCTTATCTTTTATGAAGTTTCTGTCTTTTTTTGTTTGTTTTTTGTTTTTTTGTTTTTTTTGCTTTATGTAATGAAATACACTTTTTGAAATTTGCTGTATATATATATATATTTCTATTAGTTTTTTAGGTTTCCCATTTGTCTTGTTTTATGTATGAAATACAATTTTGCAATACAATTCTTAAACTTTTCTGTTTGTCTTTTATTTATTTTTTTTTTGTTTTCTTTGCTTTATGTTTTAAATACATTTTTGAAATTTGCTGTATATATATTTTTCTATTTGTTTTTTAGGTTTCCCATTTGTCTTTTTTTTTTTGTTTTTGTTTTATGTATGAAATACAATTTTTAAACTTTTCTGTTTGTCTTTTATTTATTTATTTTTTGTTTTCTTTGCTTTATGTTTGAAATACATCTTTGTTTTTCCCCTCATTAATGTCACTCAGTCTGGAGATTTAATGCATGCAATCCATTCTATTCTATTTTTTTTTTTTTGTTTGGCCTCCAGCAAAGCCTATAATTCTCTTAGCCACTTCAGCTGTAATGTTCCCTGGAACACATTGCTAGGCCCTGCCTCCCGGCGCTGGACAGATTACGTCCAATTTCACATAATAAACTGCTCTGTCTTAGAGGGGTGTTACTCTTGTTATTTGCCAATGGTTCTCTGGGGAGCAAAGAGGTTAAAATACTGTTCCCTGGGCAACTGTCATCAGTAGTAATTAATGTTGTATTTAATGCTAAAAGATGAACTGGGGACATAATTGTGTTTTCCGTTACTTGCAGACATTCCCATTGTGGCTGTGTATATTTAATAAACAATAAACATTTTTTTAAAAAAGAATTCTAAGAATAATAGGAATTAAAGGAAAAAAAAATTCATAAAAAAACAAAACAAAGCAAAAAAAAAAGTAATTGCTTTAGAAGTCACTTGGTAAATAAAGTGTAAATCCAAAAGCTAAATCTTAATATATGGCGGCATGCTATAACCTTAATAACTTTATGATTAGATTTTTTTTTCTGTAGATTTATTAATTAGAGACCTCCAAACTTTCAGGCCCGTCACTTCCTATTTCAGGGTGACAAAGCTCACCCGCTGCCTAAGTAATGTGTCAGTGTTGTCACTCACTCAAGCCTTGATACATGGCGTTTGTGCAAGCCTGCTCATTGGAGGAATGGAGAAGGAGTTGGAGTGGTGAGTGACATCACTGGAATGGACACGCTCATACGGAGTCTCACCTCTCTCCTTTTTTTCCCCAAACGTCTGCACGGGTAAAATTTCACACATGCCTTGCAATGTTCTGCACAGTGTTATTTGTATCCACCATGCAACTGTTACATTTTACCAAAATCATTTTTTTTAAAAAAGAGGACCACAACTCTGGAAGCCTTGCCCAAACAAACGTAGGTAGGGGACTGTGACGGAACGCTTGGCACCCCGCTTCCACCAAATAATGCCTCCTGCATACCAAACCCTTCTGGAAGACTGAGAGCTAACACCAGCCCTTTTACCCCAAGCATCGTACACAGCAGTGGCGGCCCGTTCACATGGGGTGCAAGGGCACCTCCCCCCTAATCTACATTCAGGGCGCCGAACGCATGAATTTCAATGGGATTTTGGTTTTCAATGGGGTCATAATTAGAGCCAGAGGCTCTTTTTTTTCACAATGCTGTTGGGGGGACTTTGGTGAGATATCAGGGATTCAACAGACCCTTGAAGTCTCACAGAGAAAGGGACTGAAGAAATACATTCTTTTCTGCAGCCTCAGTTGCACTATAGCTGAATGAACAGGAGACAGAGGCTCCTGCTCATTCATAAACCAAAGCATAGTAAACACAGTGCGATAGGACATCCCTGTGTTTAAATTCTCAGAAGAATGGTACCTGGACCCCGCATCAATGAAAGAGGATAAGGGGATTCCATGCAATGTAACCAGTTGGTGCTTGACCCTGTGTGCACAGAACCCTGCGCAGTAAAAATTGACAAGGAGTTTCCAGCAGGGTGCTATACAGGTCCAGGGCAGTGGACCTCAGCAAGAGTGATCGGTCCTGTAAGACACTTTATTGCCTGAAGATTGGGTCCCTAACCCTTGAGAGTTGGGACCTACTGGGAAAAATGGTGAGTGCCCGGGTGGTGATCCCTGTGAGGTTACAGGTAAGCAAAAAATCTAATTTTCTAGAAGTTTCCTTTATTATAGCAAATCTTCACTTTTTGAGTTCAGAATCCCTTTAATAGCCAAATCTGATGCTACAGTTATGGGGGGCGGGGGGCTGAATTACCTGATGGCTTGTTATGTGTCTTGAGGACTTATGGTCAGGAATCCTGAACCTTTTCCCATGTTATGAGGATCCACTCACCACAACTCATTTAATCCCCAATTGGTAGGCGCATAAAGGTAGCATGAAGGGGAGCTGCAACAAGTGGAGAATGGACATTTACATTTGGGAGGCTGCAGGATGCCCTGGTTGGGGTCAAACAACCAGAAAGGAGAGTATGTGTGGAATATTCCTGCCTCTGCGCAGAAACAGGGTCACATTTGATGCTCATCCGGGGTTTTCATCAAGCAGTCTTGTGCTGAAGATCCATCAGATCTTGATGCCACGTAAGAAAGAGGAAACAAGCCCCCAAAATTGTGGAGATAAAGGCACCCCTGAAGGTAGAAGATGCTTGAGGGAACTTGTGCATAAGGCTTCTTTGGAGCTCTTAGTAAGAGCCCTCATAGTAAGAGCCCCAGAGAAGCACACAACTCTGCAGCCTTAAAGTATCTCAACACAGCTTCCTGAGGAAATGGCCAGCATAGCGCCATGAAATGCGTAGACTGTGTTTTATGTATGACTTTTGAGCAATAAAGATCTATCCTTGGTGCACAATTTGTCTCAAGCATCTTCACAATTTTTAGGACTTAAATCCTCTTCAGGGGAAAGTGGCATTTAAGGCCCAATTCCAGGTTCACCACTCCCACCTCCCCGTGCTCCACCCTTGGAGGTCCTTCCCAAATATTTTTTTACTTACCCTTTTTTTTAGGAAGCAAATGACCACCCAAGTAAGCCAAATGGTGTTACCAACATCCCTGGTATAGATACAGAGCAAAAAGTATCCCCCGGTACTAGTGGGAATTTAAAGGGTAACAATGAGAACACAAAGGTACAAAAGTATAACATTTTATTATACAGATAGGCTAAAAAAAACTGTGTAAACATCACCAATAAAAATTGGATATAAGAACAAATTGAGATGACTGTAGTCGAAACTGTAGAGTGGTCCTAAGGGTCCAACATGTTTCGGGAGAGAAAACGTCTCTTCATCAGGGTCACTGACACATAGGAGTCACAATGTTCTATAAAAGAGCAACATATTAATCACCAAATGTAACAGAGAAATTGCATACATTTTACATTTTACAGTTTACATTGTCAGAGGGGCAGCAAATGTAGTGGAATGTCATACCAAAAAAGACAGTCAACAAGGAAATCCGCTGTGATATCCGCAAAAGTCGTCGTGCAATGGGCGAACACCTTGTGCCCCCGATGGGGCAGATAAGGGTGAATGGTGGCCCCCCACTCTTCCGTACAAGTATCTGCAAAGTTGGCAGCCACGGACGGATGGAGTTTTGCTGATAGTTGCACCCTTGCAGGTACACCAAACTGTGGATAAGATCAAAAAGGGCAGAGGGGAAGCACCAATGTGTCAGGGCTGGGCTCAGAGCAGGCCGTTCAGCTGTCGGTTAATTGCCAGCTCTAATCTTTCCACAGTGGCTCACCTGGTGATGATATCCTGCTCGTCAGTCCTGCTGGTTACCTAAGCTGTTCAGTCCAGATCCTCTCTGCCTTCGCTTTGGTCAACACATCCAGAGACTCTCTCCTGTGTACCTGTTGAAGACTTGCTTGGTTGGCATCCCTTCTGGTTCCTGATCCTGCTTTCTGTTCCACTATGCTGATTCTCCGGTTTCCTGATTTCCTGGCTTGTCCTGAAGATTTCCTGGCCTGTCCTGATTTCCTGGTCTGTCCTGACGCAATGATCCCGCCACCACTGATCATGGGAGAAAAATACTAAAGCAAACCCTAGTTGCCACCATAATGCAATAGCATAAATGTTGGGGGGCGGAGGGTAGGCTGCCCTTACATCCAAACATATGCTGGAGTGGGCCAAACATCCTCCTTGTAAGCAAACAATTCAGTCCCCATACCTTGCGGGTTATGATTCCACGTGTGTGTGTCCCAGATTGGCAGCAGCAGCGCCCCCGTCTGTTCAGGTCCGCTGCCTTAAATTGGAGTTTAATTAGAAGCGCGTGACATCATTACATCACACGTACCGCTCGCGCAAGCGCGTGACGTCCAGAAAGGATCTAACGCGCATGCGTCGAGCTGATGGGGCGGTCATGTTGACTGCCTCCATCGTACAGCACATATGGCAATGGCGCAGGTGCACCACAGTGCCCAGGGATACCATGGGGAGAGTGTCATGCAAGGGTGGCCCACCGACGCAATGGAAGCGCCCCCAGGGGGAAGAAGGGCTCGATCGTCCGAGTGGAACTCGGGCAGCACGAAAGTCCCGCTTCCCCCTGGGACGCAATAAGGCCGCCCGCGGCCACCCGTGTGGATATCACAGCGGAGCTCCTTGCTGACTGTCTTTTTTGTTATGTCATTCCACTACATTTTCTGCACTTCTGACGATATAAACTGTAGAATGTATGCAATTTCTCTGTTACATGCCATGATTAATATGTTGCTCTTTTATAGAACATTGTGACTCCTATGTATCTGTGTCCCTGATGATGGGGCGTTTTCTGTCCTGAAAAGGGTTGGGCCCTTAGGACCACTCTACAGTTTCGACTACAGTCATCTCAATTTTTTTTTATATCCAATTTTAATTGGTGAAGTTTTTTTTTTTTTGCCTATCTGTATAATAAAATTTTATACTTTTGTACCTTTGTGTTCTCATTGTTACCCTTGTTTTTGGTGTCTTAAGGCCGGCCCCAAATTTACAGGGTCCTTTGTGGTGCAAAGAGTAGTGCTGACATTACGAAGTTAAGAGACGCTCTGTAAGTGCAAGGTACGGTGGTGACACGCCATGATGCCCTGCACTTACAGTATGTCCTCAGTCTTCTGGGTATGATAATGCTGGGTATCATTCAGAGACAAGACCGAGGACATCTAGTGGTGGCAGTGGCGTCACTAGGGGGTGGCTTTTGAGGGCTATAGCCCCAAATCTGGGGCCCATAGCCCCGAGTCTCTGCAGGGGTCCCCAAGAGGAGGGGAAGCTCTCTGGGGACCCTGATGTAAGTGGGGTGCTCTCTGGGGACCCTGATGCAGGGGGGAGGCTCTCTGGGGACCCTGATTTAAGGGGGAGGCTCTCTGGGGACCCTGATTTAAGGGGAGGCTCTCTGGGGACCCTGATTTAAGGGGAGGCTCTCTGGGGACCCTGATTTAAGGGGGAGGCTCTCTGGGGACCCTGATTTAAGGGGGAGGCTCTCTGGGGACCCTAATGTAAGGGGGGCTCTCTGGGAACCCTGATGTAAGTGGGGGGCCCTCTGGGGACCCTAATGTAAGGGGGGCTGTTTGGGAACCCTGATGTAAGTGGGGGGCTCTCTGGGGACCCTGATGTAAGAGGGGGCTCTCTGGGGATATACACACACACATATATTATATACATGTGTATGCCCACCCAAGCGTATGACTTTTTTTACTACGCTGCTATGGGCTCTAGCCCCAGATCTTTTGTAGACCTAGCAACGCCCCTGAGTGGTGGAAAAAATTCCTGCGAGGACAGCACTGGAGAGGAGGCTGTGACATTGTCTGCTTGCCCTTCAGTTTCTTCTTAACGGCAATTTACACTGTATATTGAATATTAAATGAAATAATCAAATTAGACAAAGAAACTGCACTTAAACCTCATGGGTGGTCCTAGCGGGGGGGGGGGGGGGGGGGGGGCTTTCTCTAATATAGACAGACTGGGACAGGCATGGTTGGAAAATGGACTGATTTTAAATGCAGTATACCCAAATATTCTGATTGTTTCAACACTATCAGCCTATCAGACAAAAATCCTCTGCACTCACCTAATTCACAGAGACGTGCGCTGCTATAGTTTTTTTTTTTTTTTTTTTTTTACAGTGTGAAAAATATCTCTTTCTTGTACTCATTCCTCTTTAAATGAAACATTATTTTTGAATAAGCGAGAGGTTTTGTACATTACTAAGCTGATGATCCCGTGAAATTTGGGAGAGTGAGGAATGACTTTTCTGCCAGTCCGCTGGAGCAGAATTTAGTCACGACTAAAAAGCTCCGTGATTTGTTACCATTTCCTCCTGCGAAGAGAAAATAATGGGACTGTGAATGACAGGTTTTGGTCTCCGGCGCAGCCTTGGGATAATATTTCAATAAGTTAGGATCACCTTTACGTTCCAGTTTAATGTAGACCTGACAATGGAAACAGAAGAAGAGCTATAGATGGGGGATATTGATGTCTGAGCCTTCAAATTCTGAAGATGGGACAGAAGGAAGGCTGAGTGTCACGAATCCCAGTCATGTCAGATGTGAGATGTTTTTAAAGGGCAGGTTATACAATGGAAGCCACTGTCTTAAATATATATATATATATATATATATATATATATATATATATATATATATATATATACATATACCTATATACATATACATATATATATATACATATACATATATATATATATATATATATATATATATATATATATATATATATATACATATATATATATATATACATATATATATATATATATATATATATATATATATATATATATATACATATATATATATACATATATATATATATATATATATATATATATATATATATATATATATATATACATATATATATATACATATATATATATATATACATATATATATATATATATATACACATATATATATATACACATATATATATATACACATATATATATATACATACATATATATATACATATATATATACATACATATACATATATATATATATATATATATATATATATATATATATATATATATATATACATATATACATATATATATATATATATATATATATATATACATACATATATATATATATATATACATATATATATATATATATACATATATATATATATATATATATATATATATAATATACATATACAGAGGGTAAAATAAGTATTGAACACGTCACCATTTTTCTAGGTAAATATATTACTAAAGGTGCTATTGACATGAAATCTTCACCATGTGTCGGTAACAACCCATACAATCCATACCTACAAAGACACCAATACAAATAAGTTCAGAAATTAAGTTATGTGTAAAAAAATGGAATGACACAGGGAAAAAAGTATTGAACACATGAAGAAAGGGAAGAGCAAAAAGGCATGGATAGCCAAGACACCAGCTGAAATCTATCAGTAATTAGAAAGCAATCCTGCCCCTTGTCAGTGCAAAATAACATCAGCTGGTTCAGTCTCAACTGATGGCCTATAAAAAGGTCTCATTACCAAGGTGTCACACAAGAAACATCTCATGATGGGTAAAAGCAAAGAGCTCCCTTAAGACCTTCGCAACCTTATTGTAGCAAAACATACTGATGGCATTGGTTACAGGAGGATTTCTAAACTTCTGAATGTTCCAGTGAGCACTGTTGGGGCCATAATCCAGAATTGGAAAGAACATGATTTCACCATAAACCGGCCACGTCCAGGTGCTCTTCGCAAGATTTCTGGCAAAGGAGTAAAAAGAATTATCAGAAGAGTTGTCCAAGAGCCAAGGACCACTTGTGAAGAGCTTCAGAAAGACCTGGAATTAGCAGGTACAATTGTTTAAAAGAAAACAATAAGAAATGCACTCAAATGCCATGGCCTGTATGCACGCTCACCACGCAAGACTCAATTGCTGAAGAAAAAGCATGGTTGAAGCTCGTTTAAAGTTTGCTGCACAACATTTAGACAAGCCTGTGAAATACAGGGAGAATACAGTCTGGTCAGATGAGACCAAAATTTAACTCTTTGGATGCCATAATACACACCATGTTTGGAGGTCACATGACACATTGGTTGTTACCGACATGTGGGGAAAATTTAATGTCACTAACACCTTTAGAAATACATTTACCTAGAAAAATGGTGACGTGTTCAATACTTATTTTACCCTCTGTTTATACAGGGTATATTTAAAACAGTGGCTTCCATTGTGTAACCTGCACTTTAAATACATCTCGCATCTGCCATGACTGGGATTTGTGACACACAGCCTTCCGTCAATAGCACCTTTAGAAATATATTTACATAGAAAAATGGTGATGTGTTCAATACTTATTTTACCTGCTGAATATACTGTATATATTACGTTACATTTCGCATGAGCATTGACATTAATACAAGTTTAATGCTGGTCTAGATCATTAGACCTAAAGTGAAACCCCAACCAAAATGCACAGATGAAATATGTATATATGAGGATTCTAATACCTAACCGCTAGGCACTGTGCTCACACTCTGCTAGCTCTGCTACCATTAACACCAGAGTAATAATAGCCATAGCGCTGTAACAGTATGGAATCGACCCAAAAAATTATACATAGGATAACTGTACCTCAAAGTGTACTTAATAGTTGCAGAATAAATTGACAATGCCAACATAGTAGAATGATAAAGATGTATGCAATAAGCACAGAACAATGTTTAACAGACAATGAAACTATTGCAAGAATAGGAGCACCCTAGGAACAGTTTCCTCCTAGAAGTTCTAGGTGCACTTGGTGGAACAAATCGCAAGGAGGAGTGAGGATACAAATAAGAGTACAATACAATAGCTACTTGCATTCCCCTGGGGGTAACACCTTTCCCATAAGGTGTTTGGCTGCATCTGGTAGTTCAGGTGGTTGGTTGATGGGATCCCCAGACTTGTTCTACAGAAAAGAGTCAGGAGGAGTCTCTGAATGGACACACAGACAACTGAAGGCAGAGGACCACCCCATTGGAAACTCAACACTCTGGGACTTGAAAAGGAAACGGTGTGTTCTTGTGCTCTGGTGGAGTTCTGGTTGGTAGTGGAGTAGATGAGGGGGGGGGGATACAATGTATATTTGTGTATTGATGGCTACTATAGGTCCTGAGGGCAGGCTGCTCAATGGGCCACCCCCTACAATCGCCAACCGCAAGTTTTCCTGGGTCCTCCACCATGTTGGTACCTATCCCATTGTCATGAAAGGCTTTTGGTAAACCAACAGCATTTTCTCTTCCTCCTATCTCTAGGTAGGCAATGGGTACATTTCCATATATTGATGGGAAATGTGTATTGATGGCTGCTATGGGTCCTGAGGGCAGGAGGCCGAGTGTGTTACTTCTTGCTTAGTCCTGCAACCACCACCTACAAGTTTTTATGGCTCTTCCACCATGTTAGCAACTACCCCAATTATCAGGAAAGCTTTTCATAAATCGAAAGTAGTATATGTTCCCCTTGCCTCTAGGATAAAGATGGATATCTTTCCATAAAGTGATGAGACATGTGTATTGGTGGCTGTTATGGGTCTTTAGGGCCGGAGGCTCAGTGGGCCACCCTTTACTCAGTTCTGCACCCACCAGCCACAAGTTTTCATGGCTCCTCCACTATGTTAGCACCTACCCCAATTATCAGGAAAGCTTTTCATAAATCAAAAGTAGTCTTTGTTCCCCTTGCCTCTAGAATAAAGATGTATACCTTTCCATTTAGTGAAGAGACATGTGTATTGATGGCTGCTATGGGTCTTAAGGGCAGGAGGCTTGGTGGGCCACCTCTTGCTCAGTTCTGCACCCACCAGCCACAAGTTTTCATGGCTCCTCCACTATGTTAGTACCTACAGAAAGCTTTGTCATGGGCCGACAACAGTTTCTGGTCCTCTTATCTCTAGGATAAAGATGGATATTTTTCCATAAAGTGATGGGACATGTGTATTGATGGCTGCTATGGGTCTTTAGGGCCGAAGGCTCAGTGGGCCACCTTTTACTCAGTCCTGCAACCACCACCCACAAGTTTTTCTGGTTCCTCATCCATATTAACACCTACCTCATTATCAGGAAAGGATTTTTGTAAGCCAACAGTAGTTTCTGTTCCCCTTACTTCTAGATTAAAGATGGATACCCATTTAGTTATGGGACATGTATGTTGGTGGCTGATATTAGTCCCTAGAGCAGGAGGTTCAGTGGGCCACCCCTGATTCAGTCCTGTAAACACCACCAACAAATTTTCCTGGTTCATACACAATCTGAGTACCTACCTCATTGCCAGGAAAGGCTTTTTGTATACCTACAGCAGTTTCTGTTTCTCCTACCTCTAGGTTGAAGACTCAAAGTTTTCCATCTTGTTATAGGATTGGCAGCTGCTATGGGTCCTGGGGACAGGAGGCTCAGTGGGCCACCCCATACTCAGTCCTGCAACCAACAGCCAAAAGTTTTCCTGGTTCCTCCACCATGTTAGAACCTACCATATTATCCCAAAATGCTTTTCAAAAAGTGACAGCAATTTCTGTTCCCCTTACCCCAGGATTAAAGATGGATACCTTTCCATTTTGTTGTTGGACATGTGTGTTGGCGGCTGCTATGGGTCCTGAAGGCAGGAGGCTCAGTGAGCCACTCTTTTCTCACATGTATGGGAGCTTGTGATGTGGTTGGCTGATTTTGCTGTCAGAGTTGGGACACAGGGCAGAAGAAGGCAAAGCATTTGTCAAGATGATAGGCAGTTAGCAAAAAATATTAGAGATTACTCTGAAAATGCCCACCCCATAAATTGCTTTGTAAGGTATGTGTAATGGACTAATAGGGAAGAAGCAAACGGTACCAGATGCATAAGACAAGAGTGTTGGGGGAGTACAATAAGGTGGAGGGATCCCCATCAAACTTCTACTATGGAGCCCAAAAATTCTAAGTTGAAACCCTGGCCAATAAGGATCTACTCTATCAGGGCCGGGACAAGGGGTAGGCAGGAGGGGTGGCTGCCCTGGGCACTGTGGCATCATGTGAGCTGGGGGGGTACCACAAGGAGATGAGGGGAGAGGATTTGTGCTGGGTGGAGGAATTTGGGAGCAGCAGGGGGTAAGAATTGTTTTAGGAGGCGAAATGTGTGGGGGGGGGGGGTGCTAGGAAAGGTGATTTGGGGGGATTTGTGTTGGGTGAGGGGATGATTGTGCTAGAAAAAAGTGATATGGTAGCAGGGCCGGAACAAGGGTTGGGCAGGAGGGGCGACTGCCCTGGGCACTGTGATATCATGTGGGGTGGGGAGGGGGGACACCACAAGGAGATTGGGGAGAGGGGATTTGTGTTGAGAAGGGGAAATTGGGGAGCGGCAGGGGGTAAGAATTATTCTAGGAGGGCAAATTTGGTGGTGTTTTGGGGGAATTTGTGTTGGGAGGGGGGATGGGGGAAGAGTATTTGTTCTAGGAGGGGGGATTTGAGGGGTTTGTGCTATAAAAGTAATATGGTAGAGGGAAAATATTTTTTAGGGAAGGTGGAGATTTGGAGTGGGGGGGGGAGAGGATTTGTGCTTGGAGGGGAATCTTTTTCTTTTGTGGGGGGGGGGGGGGGGTTGTGCTGAGGACATATACAGGAAGAGAGGATTTGAGCTTCCCCAGGTGGGGGGAAAAGATTTATGCTGGGAAGGGGCATTTCATCAGGGGGCAGATCTGTACTGAGAGGGGGGGGTTATGCTTAGGGGATGAGCATGCAGATTGATGCTCGTTTTTTCTTTTTTGGAGGGAGTGGATTTTCGCTGACACATAATGTTCATACATCTTGGGGGGGGGCACAATTTGGCATGTTCGCCCTGGGCTCTAGATGACCTTGTCCCAGCACTCTATGGTGAAAGGGGATTTGTGCTGGAGGGGAAATTTTTAATTGGGAGGGGTATTTGTGCTAATAGGGGAAATTGAAAAATTGGAAGGGGGTGAGATTTGTGCTAGGAGGGCACATTTTTAATGGGGGGGGGGGGGGGGATATGTGCTAGTAGGGATGATTGGAAGGTATTTGTGCTAGGAGGGGTAATTGGGTGGGGGGGGGTTGAGATTTGTGCTAGGAAGGGACATTTTTGAAAGTGGGGGATATGTGCTAGTGGGGATGATTGGAGGGTATTTGTACTAGGAGGGAATATTGAAAGGGGGTGAGATTTATGCTGGGAGGGGACATTTTTAATGGGGTGATACCCTGTTTCCCCGAAAATAAGACCTAGCGTGATTGTCAGTGATGGCTGCAATATAAGCCCTACCCCCCCAAATAAGCCCTACCCTGTTTCCCCGAAAATAAGCCCTACCCTGAAAATAAGACCTACAAGGACTTTAACTAGGGCTTATTTGGGGGGTAGGGCTTAGATTGCAGCCATCACCGACAATCACGCTAGGTCTTATTTTCGGGGAAACAGGGTATGTGCTAGTAGGGATGATTGGAGGGCATTTGTACTAGGAGGGGAAATTGGAAGGGGGTGAGATTTGTGCTAGGAGGGCACATTTTTAATGGGGGTAATATGTGCTAGTAGGGATGATTGGAGGGTATTTGTGCTAGGAGGGGTAATTGGGGTGTGTGTGTGATTTGTGCTAGGAAGGGAAATTTTTGAAAGGGGGGGGGGATATGTGCTAGTGGGGATGATTGGAAGGTATTTGTGCTAGGAGAGGACATTGGGGGGGGGGGGGGGTGAGATGTGTGCTAGGAAGGGACATTTTTGAAAGGGGGGATATTTGCTAGTAGGGATGTTTCTAGGGTATTTGTGCTAGGAGGGGAAATTGGAAGGGAGTGAGATTTGTGCTAGTAGAGGGGATCAGGGAGTTTGGATTAGCAGGGAAAGGATGTATACTCGGAGGGGAAATTTGAGGGGTAGAGGATTTGTGCTAGAAGGGGCAATTTCAGCACAGGAGGTGGGGGTGGATTTGTCCTGGGAGGAGGGGGAACTGCAGATTAGTGCTCAATTTTTTTTTTTGGGGGGGGGGTGATTTTTTGCTAACACATAATGCTCACACATCTTGGGGAAAGGGGCCCAGTTTGACATGTTTTTTCGCCCTGGGCTCTGGACGGCCTCCACTCTATCATCAGATCACATGCAACCTGTTTATTTTGAGTTGATCGCTCATCAAGCGCACTTCAGCAAGGTGCGATGTAAGGCTCCATACAAAGGCCAGTTGAAAGAAAATGTACAATTTTTTTCCTTGCCAGGGCTTCCCCGCCGGCATTCTACCGACGCTCTTCGTCGGCATTCAAACCACTGCCAGAAATCCCCGATTCGTTTCAGGCATGACATTGACATTCGCTGCCAGATGAAATCACAAATTAAAATGAAGTATCCAGGCTGTCACATCCCCTTTAAAGAGCCTTATCGTTTTTTTATTTTTTTTCCCCGGCAGGAAAAGCATTAAAAGCCGCTCTCGTTACCGAGTGGAAGGAGAGACGTCGAAGTGCACCAAAAGGTTAATAAGAACATTTTGCATTCTGTCGGCCTTCATTCTCATAAGAAAAGAGGAGAAATGAGCATTAGCTTGAAATGAACCATCTCCTCTGCATAAAAACGGATTCTGCTCATCCCCATTTATGTGTAAATATGTATAAATATTTACAGTGCAACATAATCCCACTCAACAGCACGGCAAATAGACCCAGTGTGTGTTTTATCAGGAGAACGGGGTTAGATGAGAGCATTAAACCAGCTCTCGTTAAAGCGGTAATAGTTACATTGATTCACTGTTGCAATTACTGCCAGATCTTCCTTAATTACCACAGTGGTATAGCAACTTCATTATCCGCCCGCAGCAATGCATAGAAGCCGTTAGAGGCCCCAGAGCGGAACAGAAAACAGCCCGGAACCAACAACAACCGCAGACACAACAAACATGGAGACACTCGCGCCATCTATCATGAGCGGTACCCGGGCAAAATCAGCTCAGCTGGGCATTTAATCTGCGCGTACCTGTCACCGGTACAATCATATCCAGACTTATGGTACATTTACTATGCATTACACATGTATAGCATCTTCTATATGCACCGATTTAGGCATCTGCATAATGATATTTAGCCCCCACGGCTGCTGTAAAGAATTGCAGTCTAGCGGCATTCTTAAAGAAGAACTTCTGAGCAACATGGTCTAAAGCCCTCATTCACAAAAAAAAAAAGTGACTTCTGGTCAAATGTTTTTCTTTAATTCAAATTGGAAAATACTATATTTGGCCATTAGATGGTGCTATGATGATGCTGCTTAGCACCATCTAGTGGCCATATGTGATATTCATATGTCCATGGTGCCAACAATGTGCTTTGGACTGATGTAAAGAACTGCAGTCTATCGGCATTCCGAAAAAAGAATGCCGCGTTCTTTGCAAGTTTGCACACATGTTTCTAATTCCTTTTTTGCTCATCACTTGTAATACAGAAGCAGAATAGCACATTCATTTTGGCCCCATAGAGCTATAAATATCACATTTGGCCACTAGATGGAGTTAAGTATTGTAGGAATTTCCTATACTATTTAGCCCCATCTAGTGGCCAAGATCTTAATTTACATGTACCTGTCACAGCGCAATCATATCCAGACTTATGGTACATTTACTATGCATTACACATGTATAGCATCTTCTATATGCACCGATTTAGGCATCTGCATAATGATATTTAGCCCCCATGGCTGCTGTAAAGCATCGCAGTCTAACGGCATTCTTAAAGAAGAACTTCTGAGCAACAACGAGCCCTCATTCACAAAAAATGTGAATTCTGGTCAAATGTTTTTTTTCTTTAAATTGGAAAATACTGTATTTGGCCATTAGATGGTGCTATGATGGTGCTGCTTAGCACCATCTAGTGGTCAAATGTGATAATCATATGTCTATGGTGCCAACAATGTGCTTTGTGCTGATGTAAAGAACTGCAGCCTAGAAGCTTTCCAAAAGAAGAATGCCACGTTTTTTGCAAGTTTGTACACATGCTTTTAATTCCTTTTTTGCTCATCGCTTGTAATACGGGAGCAGAATAGCACATTCATTTTGGCCCCTTAGACCTATAAATACCACATTTGGCCACTAGATGGAGGTAAAGCAGAAGTAAACCCATCCATAATACAGTTTCATTTGCGGCACGTGCCGGAAATGTAACACTACCATTGGTTGTGCTCTCAACCAAACTGTCAAGCCATCCAATGTCTGGTGTCTAAACTGATCACATGTGCAGCATCATGGCAGTTGTAGATTAAACAAAGGAAAAGATGGCAGCTTTCTTGGCTAAAAATGACAGGGGGGTTTTCTTACACTTTAAGTATTGTAGGAATTTCCTATACTATTTAGCCCCATATAGTGGCCAAGATCTTAATTTGCATGTACCTGTCACAGCGCAATCATATCCAGACTTATGGTACATTTACTATGCATTACACATGTATAGCATCTTCTAGATGCACCGATTTAGGCATCTGCATAATGATATTTAGCCCCCACGGCTGCTGTAAAGAATTGCAGTCTAGCGGCTTTCTTAAAGAAGAACTTCTGAGCAACAACGAGCCCTCATTCACAAAAAATGTGAATTCTGGTCAAATGGTTTTTTTTTTAATTTAAACTGGAAAATACTGTATTTGGCCATTAGATGGTGCTATGATGGTGCTACTTAGCACCATCTAGTGGCCAACTGTGATATTCATATGCCTATGGTGCCAACAATGTGTTTTGAGCTGATGTAAAGAACTGCAGTCTAGCAGCACTCCAAAAGAAGAATGCCCCGTTTTTTGAAAGTCTTTTACAAATGTTTCTAATTCCTTTTTTGCTCATCACTTGTAATACAGGAGCAGAATAGCACATTCATTTTGGCCCATACACATATAAATACCACATTTGGCCACTAGATGGGGTTAAGTATTGTAGGGATTTCCTATACTATTTAGCCCCATCTAGTGGCCAAGATCTTAATTTGCATGTGCCTGTCACCAGCACAATCATATCCAGACTTAGGGTACATTTACTACTTATTACACATGTATGGCATCTTCTATATGCACCAATTTAGGCATCTGCATAATGGTATTTAGCCCTACGGCTGCTGTAAAGAATTGCAGTCTAGCGGCATTCTTAGCAATATGGCCTTAGCCCTCATTCACAAAAAAAATTTGAATTCTGGTCAAATGTTTTTCTTTCATTTGAATTGAAAAATACTATATTTGGCCATTAGATGGTGCTACCTATAATAGGTTATTCCTATGATACTTAACACCATCTAGTGGTCAAATGTAATATTCATATGTCTATGGGGCCAAAAATGTGCTATTCTGTAATGTGCAAAAAGACGTGCGATGCGAGTGCACAAACATGCAAAAAAAAAGCCTCTAAACTGCCTGGCTATTCTCATGCTAAACAGTCTATTTATAAAGAATGTGCATAGCAATTAGCCAAGTGAAAGTGCTTGTACATTCGTTCTGTGCGAATGGTGTCAAAATTAATGTTATTAGGTTATTTCACCACTAGATGGTGCTAAGTGTCAAAGAAATGGCACATGGTATGCATTACACATGTAAAGCATCTTCTATATGCACCAATTTAAGCATCTGCATAATGGTATTTAGCCCCATGGCTGATGTAAAGAACTGCAGTCTACCCGCATTCTTAAAACAGAACTTCTGAGCAACATGGTCTTAGCCCCCTATTCACATTCACAAAAAAAAAAAAATTGCATTCTGATCAAATGTTTTTCATTTATTTAAATTGGAAAATACTGTATTTGGCCATTAGATGGTGCTATGTATACTAGATCATTTCTATTATACTTAACACCATCTAGTGGTGAAATGTGATATTCATATGTCTACCCTGTTTCCCCCGAAAATAAGACCTAGCGTGATTGTCGGTGATGGCTGCAATATAAGCCCTACCCCCAAAATAAGCCCTAGTTAAAGTCCTTGTAGGTCTTATTTTCAGGGTAGGGCTTATTTTTGGGGAAACAGGGAAGGCCTTTTTTGGGGGGTAGGGCTTATATTGCAGCCATCACTGACAATCACGCTAGGTCTTATTTTCGGGGAAACAGGGTATGTCTAGCGGCATCCCTAAAGAAGAACTCCATAGCAGCATGGTCATGGCCCCCTTTCTGATTCACCAAATAGTCACATTTAGCCATTTACCCAATGAAAGCGCATGTATATTTGCCCTGTGCTAATGGGGCAAAAAAATGAATGTCATTAGGTTATTTCCACTGCTGAATGAATGTTTTACATTGATATAAAGAGGAAAATACCAAGTTTGGACACTAGAGGGCACTAAATGTAGGAGGAACATCTTAAGATACTTAGCTCCATCTAGTGGCTAAATTCTATATTTTCTGGTTTAATCAATGAACAACACCCAGCCAGCACATTAAGTAGCTGTTTTTGCTCATGACTTGTAGTACAGGAGCAGAATAGCACATTTTGGCTCCATAGACATGTAAATATCACGTCTGACAACTAGATGGCGTTAAGTACCGTAGTAGATTCCTTTGCTATTTAGCACCATCTAGTGTCCAAGATCTTCATTAATTATCACAGTGGTATTACAACATCATTATCTGCTTTCAGCAATGCATAGAAGCCGTTAGAGGCCCCAAAGCGGAACAGAAAAAGTCTGGAACCAACAACAAATGCAGACACAACAAACATGGAGACACCAGAGCCATCTATCATGAGCGGTACCCGGGCAAAATCAGCTCAACTGGGCATTTAATCTGCGTGTACCTGTCACCGGTACAATCATATCCAGACTTATGGTACATTTACTATGCATTACACATGTATAGCATCTTCTATATGCACCGAGTTAGGCATCTGTATAATGATATTTAGCCCCAAGGCTGCTGTAAAGAATTTTAGTCTAGCGGCATTCCTAAAGAAGAACTCCTGAGAAACATGGTGTTAGCACATTCACAAAAAAAAAATGCATTCTGGTCAAATGTTTTTCTTTCATTTAAATTGGAAAATACTGTATTTAGCCATTAAATGGTGCTAAGTATTATAGGTAATTCCTATGATACTTGGCACCATAGACAAATGAATATCACATTTGGCCACTAGATGGTGTTAAGTATCATAGGAATTACTTATTATACGTAGCACCATCTAATGGCCAAATACAGAATTTTCCAAGTTAAAAATGTGCTTTGGCCTGATTTAAAGAATTGCAGTCTAGCAGCATTCCTACAGAAAAACTCCTGAGCAACATGGTCTTAGTCCCCTATTCACATTCACAAAAAGTATTATAGGAATTACCTATTATACATAGCACCATCTAGTGGCCAAATACAGTATTTTCCAATTTGAATGAAAGAAAAACATTTGACCAGAATGCGTTTTTTTTTTTTTGTGAATGTGAATAGTGGGCTAAGACCACATTGTTCAGGAGTTTTACTTTAAGAATCCCGCTAGACTGCAGTTCTTTACATCAGCCCACAGCACGTTGTTGGCACCATAGACATATGAATATCACATTTGGCCACTAGATAGTGTTAAAAATGTGCTTTGGGCTAATGTAAAGAACTGCAGTCCAGCGGCATCCTTAAAGAAGAAATCCTCAGCAACACGGTCTTAGCCCCCCCAAATTCACATTCACAACAAATTTGTATTCTGAACAAATGTTTTTCTTTCATTTCAATCAGAAAATACTGTATTTGGCCATTAGATGGTGCTACGTATCATTGGTAATTCCTATGATACTTAGCACCATCTAGTGGCCAAATGTGATATTCATATGTATTTGGTGCCAACAATGTGCTTTGGGCTGATGCAAAGAACTGCAGTCTAGCAGCATTCCTAAAGAAGAACTCCTGAGCAACAAGGTCATGGCCCCCTATTCACATTCACAAAAGATTTGCATCCTGGTTAAATGTTTTTCTTTCATTTAAATTGGAAAATACTGTAGAGACCCTTTGGTTTGAGCATAGCCAAGCCATTTAAGGGCTGGAGTAGTATCAAGCATTTTTGGCCTCATAGACTCTTAAATGGGAGATCTGTGTAATTTGAAGTAATATGCTGTTTGTTCTTAATGTTAGTTGTATCAATATGTAGTGCTTTGAAACTCCTGAAGAAGCCTATTTTGGTGAAATATGTCAAGCAAAGAGCAAATGTGAACTGCATATTAAACCTTGCTTGGATATTCCTTGTCGATTTTAACAACTTAACAGTATTTTTATGCTGTTTTTATGCTTATGTATAATGAAGAAATAGTTTTTTTTACTATGTGTGAGTCCTGGTACCTTTAAAGTCAGTACTATTTCAATGTTGCTGGGTATATGTAAGGGTTTACAACCACTTTAAGACACCCCCCCCCCCCCTTCATCAGGACTTGTGTGTTATATAATAACAAATAAGGCTGGACCTGTAACAAAAGTTATAATTTGGCCAGAATTACTGTCATTAAAAGTTAGTGACAGTTGACACTTCAGGAATCCATATTGCAATTATCCAACACACAAGCCCTGATGAAGGGGAATCGTATTCCCCGAAACACGCTGTATTTATTTGTATTACTATATTTTTTTCTTTCATTCTGCTTTGGACTCTAACCATTGGTGTGACACTCTTTTATTCTGCATAGTTAGGCTTCTCTAAGGACTCCCTCCTATATGGGGGTGCTCTGGTGTATGCAAG
>JBBDGP010000495.1:0-32500 GCA_037952835.1 Lithobates septentrionalis | reverse complement strand
TTTAATTAATTTAATTTAGTTGTAATTCATTTTAATTAATTGTATTTATTTTAACTTTAAGTATTTCATATTTTTTAAATTAAATGTTATTATATTTAAAATTATTATAATTATTATTAATTATTAATTATTAATTATTTAATTATTATTATTATTATTATTAATATTTAATAATTATTAATTGATTTACCATCTCTGCACTTTTATTATGTCCATACTGGTGTTTGTTCTTGTTATCCAGCTTTCTAAACAATGTGTTACAATGATACATGTAAGATTTTTTTTTTGTTAGCTTTTACGTTATGTAAACCCTAAGGAGTAGGAGGTACAGCATAGAAATGCGTTGGCATTGCAAACAATCTATCATTATAATAAACTTGTACTTTGACTTTAGTATTACAGTATGATGCTTCAATTAGAAAATTCACTTTTTAATGGCATACTTCCATTCTGTTCTGGTGACACCCCAACACAAGGTGTCACTGGAGCAGAAGTGAGGCTGAATCTCCCTAGCAGGGACACAGAGATTTCTTTCCATTCTCTGCTGGAACGGTTCTGAGTTTTAGTTCTGTTGTCTTTCCAGTCCCCTAAAGCAATGATGAAATTCCCACAAAAAAAAAAGAATCCATGATACATTTGAATTGGCAAAGTTCCTGAACAATTATCAGCCTATTTTTCAAAATGATCTGTAAGCAAATATATTTAAGGTTCCAACCCTCCTCCCTTTCATGCTGAAAACATTTATAAGATGTTTCTTGTATGGAGGAAGGATCTTATCAGGTTGGATATTCATCCCGCCACTAGTAGATGAGTCAAATAATTGAGTCATTAACCCCATAACCCCAATGACTTCCCCCACAGATCTCCATTGAATGGACACGGTTCAAAGCATGAATAAAACAAGCAGGCCTTTTGTGTAAGCAGGGAATCGTTTTTGTGGGAATATTCTTAAAAGTATTTTCAGGTTAGGTGGGAAAATAAGTTCTCAGTGATGGGGCAAAGAAACAGAACAAAAAAAAAAAAAAAGGTCTCCATGATGTTGGAGAGAACCATCAAAAAAAGATCTCAATGATGGTGAAGAGGAACAGAAAAAAACTGATCTCAAGAATAGTGGAGGGGACCAGAAAAAAAAAAAGATCTCAATAATGGTATAGAGAACCAGAAAAATAAATAAAGATCTCAATGATGTTGAAGAGGACCAGAAAAAAGAGATCTCAACAATGGTGGTGAGAACCAGAAAAAAAAAGGATCTCAATGATAGTGGAGAGGACCAGAAAAAAAAAGATCTCAATGATGGCGGAGAGGACCAGAAAGAAAATAAAATCAATGATAGTGGAGAGGACCATAAAAAAAAAGATCTTAATGATGTTGAAGAGGACCAAAAAAAAAAAGATCTTAACGATGGTGGAGAGAACCAGAAAGAAAATAAAATCAATGATAGTGGAGAGGACCATAAAAAAAAAAAAAAGATCTCAATGATGTTGGAGAGGACCATAAAAAAAAGATATCGACCATGGTGGAGAGTACCAGAAAAAAGGATCTCAATGATGGTGGAGAGGACCAGAAAAAAACATCTCAATGGTGTTGGAGAGGACCAGAAAAAAAAGATATCAATGATAGTGGAGAGGACCAGAAAAGAAAAAAAAGATCTCAATGATGGTGAAGAGGACCATAAAAAAAGATCTTAATGATGGTGGAGAGGACCAGAAAAAAAAAAGATATCAATGATGGTGGAGAGGACCAGAAAGAAAATAAAATCAATGATAGTGGAGAGGACCATAAAAAAAGATTTTAATGATGGTGGAGAGGACCATAAAAAAAAGATATCAACGATGGTGGAGAGTAACAGAAAAAAAGCAAGAACATATTTGGGGGGCACACCATACAATGCGCTTAAATTCAAGATGGTGCTGCTATAAGACCTACAAACGGTACAAAATATTTTACAGAGCACACATACAAGAATGACATTTCCTGCAGGGCTAGTTAAAAACACCTGAACATATTCAAAAAATACGGGGGTTTGGTCACACTATATGGTCATATAGTGCTAAGCCCACTTACTGCGACAAAGTACCCCGAATTAGTGGGTCCTACACTAGTAATAGAATGGAAGATCCTTTGTCTTAACCATGGGAGCTGAGCTAAGACCTACAAACAGTACAAAATATTTTACAGCGCACACATACAAGAATGACATTGAAATATTTTGTAAAATATTTTGTACCAGAAAAAAAGATCTCAATAATGGTGGAGAGGACCAGAAAAAAATATCTCAATGGTGTTGGAGAGGACCAGGAAAAAAAAAAGATATCAATGATGGTGGAGAGGACTAGAAAAAAAAAAAGATCTCAATGATCGTGAAGAGGACCAGAAAAAAAGATATTAATGATGGTGGAGAGGACCAGAAAAAAATATCTCAATAATGGTGGAGAGGACCAGAAAAAAATATCTCAATGGTGTTGGAGAGGACCAGGAAAAAAAAAAGATCTCAATGATTGTGGAGAGGACTAGAAAAAAAAAGATCTTAATGATGGTGGAGAGGACCAGAAAAAAAAAAAGATCTCAATGATGGTGAAGAGGACCAGAAAAAAAAAGATATCAATGATGGTGGAGAGGACCAGAAAAAAAAAAGATCTCAATGATGGTGAAGAGGACCAGAAAAAAAAAGATATCAATGATGGTGGAGAGGACCAGAAAAAAAAAGATATCAATGATGGTGGAGAGGACCAGAAAAAAAAAGATATCAATGATGGTGGAGAGGACCAGAAAAAAAAGATATCAATGATGGTGGAGAGGACCAGAAAAAAAAAAGATATCAATGATGGTGGAGAGGACCAGAAAAAAAAAAGATCTCAATGATGGTGAAGAGGACCAGAAAAAAAAAGATATCAATGATGGTGGAGAGGACCAGAAAAAAAAAGATCTCAATGATTGTGGAGAGGACTAGAAAAAGAAGACAGACTAAGATTTAGATTCAAGAGTCTAAAATTTGATGACCATGAGATGAGATTGTCCTACTTAAGACAAAACAGCTGACCAACAGCCAACACCTATTCACATAGTAGTAAATATAGAAAATATTTATTATATAAGCAACAAATATCACAAAAAAAACAAAAAGAATCAAAATTATACAACAATTAATAGATAATTAAACAAATTAGCAGAGGAGCTTTTCATAGGTGATTTGTGATTTCAATAAACTAAGGCTAAACAAAAATGTGCAATCAATTTTGTCAGCCCGATATAAAGCTATATAACCCAAAATAAATATTCAGTGCATCAATGCTACAAAGTAAGAAGGAAAGGAAACAAAGTATCAAACCGCTTGTACTTAAAGTGGTGTTCCAGGCTCTAATTTTTTTTTTAAATATATCAACCGATCAGCCATAACATTATGACCACCCGCCATAACATGACCACCCCCCCTAATATTGAGAAAGACCCTCTATTGCCACCAAAACAGCCCTGACCCATCAAGGCATGGACTCCACTAGACATCTGAAGGTATACTGTGGTGTCCGAGCTGCCAATAACTGATCACTTCCTACACTGGCTTGCCTGCCTCCTATTGTACTTTCTGGTGCCATCTATTGCCCAGGTAAGTGGCGTACACGCACCTGGCCATTCACATGATGTAAAAGAAAACGTGATTCATCCGTCCAGGACTCCAGGTCACCTTCTTCCAATGTTCCTTGGTCCAGTTCTGATGCTTATGTGCCCATTGTAGGCATTTTTGACTGTGGACACGGGTCAGCTTGGGCACCCTGACCGGTCTGCAGCTACACAGCCCCATACACAACAAACTGCGATGCTCTGTGTGTTCTGACATCTTTCTATCAGAACCAGCATTCACTCAGCAATTTGAAGTACAGTAGCTCTTCTATTGAATTGGACTACACGGGCCAGCCTCCCCCCCTTACGTGCATCAATCAGCCTTGGCTGCCCGTGACCCTGTCTCTGTTTAGCTTCCTTGGACCACTTTCGGTTGGCCCAGACTGGGAACATCCCACAAGAACTGCAGTAGTAGTTCTGACCCAGTCGCATAACCATTGGTCCTCATCAAAGTTGCTCAAATCCTTATGCTTGGCCATTTTTTTCTGCATTCAACACATCAGCTTCAGGGGACAACATTGTTCACTTGATCCCTAATATATCCCACCCACTTTCAGGTGACATCATTATAAGACAATCAATGTTATTCTATTATTCCTTTATATAATAAACTCCATGAGCAAGGCCCTCCTATTCCTTCTGTATTATAATTGTACTGCCCCCCTTTATATTGTAAAGCACACGCATGAACTTTAATGGCATCCCAGTCTTAGTCCGTAGGGCTCAATATTGAGTTGGCCCACCCTTTGCAGCTATAACAGCTTCAACTCTTCTGGGAAGGCCGTCCACAAGGTTTAGGAGTGTGTCTATGGGAATGTTTGACCATTCTTCCAGAAGCATATATGTCAGGTCAGGCACTGATGTTGGACGAGAAGGCCTGGCTCGCAGTCTCCTCTCTAATTCATCCCAAAGGTGTTCTATCAGGTTGAGGTCAGGACTCTGTTCAAGCCAGTCAAGTTCCTCCACCCCAAACTCGCTCATCTATGTCTTTATGGACCTTGCTTTGTGCACTGGTGCGCAGTCACGTTGGAACAGGAAGGGGCCATCCCCAAACTGTTTCCACAAAGTTAGGAGCATGAAATTGTCCAAAATGTCTTGGTATTCCTTAAGAATTCCCTTTACTGGAACTAAGGGGCCAAGCCCAACCCCAGAAGAAAAACACCACACCATAATCCATGATTTGGACCAGTGCACAAAGCAAGGTCCATAAAGACATGGATGAGTGAAATTAGGGTGGAGGAACTTGACTGGCCTGAACAGAGTCCTGACCTCCACCCGATAGAACAACTTTGGGATGAATTAGAGCGAAGACTGCGAGCCAGGCCTTCTTGCCCAACATCAGTGCCTGACCTCACAAATGAAATTCTGGAAGAATAGTCAAACATTCGCATAGACCAGTGGTTCTCAACTCCTGCCCTCAGGACCCATCAACAGGCCAGATTTTAAGTATTACCTTGCAGAGATGCAGACTAGAATACTGCAATCACTGAGCAGCAAATGATATCACCTGTGATGTATTTCAGTTATCTTGCAAACCTGGCCTGTTAGTGGGTCCTGAGGACAGGAGTTGAGAACCATTCCCATAGACACACTCCTAAACCTTGTGGATGGCTTCCCAGAAGAGTTGAAGCTGCTATAGCTGCAAAGGGTGGGCCAACTCAATATTGAACCCTACGGACTAAAGCCTCGTACACATAATTGAATTTTCCGCAGACAAAACCTCGGGCATTTGTCTAAAGGCGTGTGCCTGGATCCTGTCTTGCATACAAACGGCAAGGAATTGTCGGCCAACAAACACGAATGTAGTGACGTACTGCGTGGTTTTTCAGCTCTTTAGCGTCACCCTTTGGGCTCCTTCTGCTAATTTCGTGTTAGTAGAAGTTTGGTGAGTGTTGATTAATTTCGCGCTTTTCATTTTGTGCTTTTCAGTTCGTTTCTGAACGGCCTTTCGCCAACCAGCCATGTTGCGGAATCGGAGGAGATAATGTGTTATTTATTATTGGCCGTGGAGTTATTGCTTTAACCCAAGTCCAGTCCAGGAACAGAAGGAGGAGGATTTCTTGGACCAAAAATTGGTTGCTTTATTAATGGAGACCAATTATGTCATATGCCTTTGCTGCGGGAGCTCCAGGAGAATAATCCGGATGATTTTCAGAATTATCTCCGGATAAAGGACCCCTGCTTTCACCAACTCTTGGCATTGTTGACCCCCTATATTAAGAAGCAGGACACATGCATGAGGCTTTAATTTTATTTTTTGGTTGAATAATAATGATTTGATTTGTTATATTTTCTATATTTTTGGATGCATAGAATGCATTTTTTTGGTTAAGTTCTATTGGCAGATATCATGTCTAATTTTATTTGTTTTCTTTTTTTAATGCACAATAAAAAAATTGTGTAGAATAATACTTGGCTATGTGTTTTACTTCAAATGACAGTTGGGAGTCGGCAGTTACATTTAAAAAAAAAAAAAAAAAGTTAAATTGACAAGGGACACCAACATAGTTGTATCTTTGATCTTAAAAACCACGAGATAATAGTGTTGTGGTAACTTGCCCAAATTATAAAAAAAAAAAACATAACAATATTATTCTTGATATCACTAGAAAAAAAAAGCCTTTGACAATTAGTTTGCAATAACTCCATCAGTATCACCAGCGAAGCAGCTTCATTATTATCCCATTAAAGAAGAAGAGAATTGTGCGCTGCATTTTGAGATTTCATAATTTGCCGCGTCACGAATGTTAATTCTCCATTACGAACGCCAGTTTACAAGACAGACCGCTTCTGGCTCGTCCTTGCCTCCGAGCATGCGTGTTTGTACGTTGGACTTTTGTCCGACAGACTTCTGTACACACGCTTGGAAAATCCGACAACACACATTTGTCCGCGGAAAAGCCTCATACACACGATCGGACTTTATACAAACTCTGGTGGATTTCTGTACAAAGGGCGTTGGCCGTGAACTTGTTAAGCATACACACGGCAGAACTTTTTAGGCAACAAACACAAACGTGGTGACGTTTCAACGTACTGACGACACTTCACAAGGGGACGTTCGATTCTCCGGCGCCACCCTTTGGTCAGCTTCTGTATTGTCTGATCTTTTGCGTTGGTTCTGAGCAGGCGTGTTTGTACTTTGTACTAAAGTTCCGATGGTTTTGTGTACACGCGATCGGACTTGCCGACATCGGACTTTTGTTTGCCGCCAAGTTTGTCTGTTCGCGCAGCCAACATTTGTCCGATGAAAAATCGAAAAAAGTTTGTCTGATGGAGGGTACACACGGTCGGACGTTGCCTTAAAACAGCTAATTTGCATGTTTGTTGTCAAAAAGTCAGATCACGTGTACGCGGCTTAAAACTGGGATGCCGTTAAATTTCATGTGTGTGTGTACAGGCAGGCGTCCCAATACTTTTGGTAATCTAGTGTATATATGTATATATTTGCACTTCTCTGATAATTGATGAAAATTTCCTTTTATGAAATGCCCATTGATCCTCACCCCCCCAAGCCCCCCCTGTAGAACAATACCCGTGAGTAATTTCAAAACCAGAGACTATAAATAAACGAAACAGGGAAATATTGTCCCTGGCAGTGACCAAACACTGGTCCTATTCACGGGGCGGACAGAAGAATGGTTGACACATTGCAGCCTCTGCTGTGTAGCGTTGCGGCTCTCATAGGCCAAGCCGCCTGCCTTGTTTCCATAGGGAAAAAATCTTTACAAACCAGACTTTGTAAATTGATCCGGCCAGAGCTTAACACAGATAACTGAATAATGCCTCTCTGATCCACTCTAAGCGGGGAATTCCCTCAGCGGAATATATTAGGCCGGGAAAAGGCCGGCGGTGTCCCCATCGGCAGCCTTTGTAGAGGATAGAAATCCTCCAGCGGACAGAATATCACATCAGGCGGATTCGCTACTGTGAGCTGCAGCAATGAAGGATTTGCTGCTGGGTTAAATTGCATTGTGTGTAAAGACTAGTATGCTGATTGATTAAGCTGCATTGTATGAAATATTTATTAGTACGACAGTACAAGGGCTTACTCACACTTACTTCGGTCTCTGAAGAGCGATCCGTTTTTTGGATCACCTGCTCACTGGCCTGCTTTATACCCTTGTCCCTTGTTTTATTGAGGCTGGCAACCCTGATGGGGCCCCTTAGTGGCATGGGGCCCTCGGGCAGTGCCCGAGTGCCCGAATGGTCAGTCCGCCCCTGGGTATATATTTATATAAGGGAGAAGTTCCCTCGTGGGGTTTTTTTTTTTTTAGCAGCCAAAAAGTAATTCAAGGATTTTTAATGAAAATTCTTCATTGTATCAAAAAGCAATTTGACAGTAACATGAGAGTTGTAAAAAAAAAAAAATGATGCTCTGGCATTCACATGAAAATTATAAAACCCCCAATCTTAGACACGTGCGATAAGTTTTGTACGAATCGAAAATTCGTACGAAATTCCGTAAATTCGTACATTCGGGAGGATCCGAAATATGAATTGATATGCTTCCGAATCTTGTACGAAATTTCGTTTAAGAATTTCGGATCCGAATTCCTAACGAACATTCGTAATTGTCACGAAAAGTTAACGAACCTAAAAGTTAAAAACCCCAGGAAGTCAGCACGGCACAGGGATGGTGGGAGCCCCTCAAAATGATAAATTCATCATAACGAACATTCGTTATTGTTACGAAAAGTTAACGAACGTAACAACAATTCGTATTTCGTACGAATTTAAATTGAATTTCGGACACGAATTACGAAATACGAATTCATTCTCATACGAAACGAAGCGAAACAATTTTATTGACGGCGCACATGTCTACCAATCATGATGAAGTAACATATTATATGCGATCTTAATAAAATTGCATGAGAATAAGCTTCCACATAGAAATCCTACGCGTTTCGACCCTTCTAATTGTGGTCTTCTTCAAGGGGGTATTTTATTCTATGCAGAGAGAGAGGGAAATATTGTTCATTTAATAATCATTTAATTTATTTGCCCATGTATCTAATCACACAAAAAATGTATATTTACCAATCAAGACGATGGGAGAGAAAAAAAACCATGTCCTATAGCCAGAGATTTCCTTTAAAAGCAGCTCATTCCAGCAATCCCAAAACCATTGGTGTGTCGTCTCCACCTCCTACGACATGGACCCCGCCCTCAAGGAACTTACAGGAGACCGTTTGTTTGGACCCCCGAAGGAGGAGGAGATGGGGAGGGGAGCGGACAGGCACCTGTAGTGTATCATATTAATTATTTTTATATTAAATTCAATAAATGATAATAATAGAGATTTCTAAATATTAGATTAACTATTTGAATCATTAATTATATTGATATATAGATTGTATTTTTTACTTATTATTTATGGCAATAATGAATATCAATATAATATAATATCAATATAAGTGCCATGTGACTAAAAATGTGAATTTAATTATGTAATTAAATAATTACTTAATTAGCTATTATTATTATAATTGTAATTACATTGATCAAAAATTAATAATTCAATTTAATTTAATTAATGTGACTTAAAGTAAAGTGAATTGAAGGTGAATAGTGGTTATATTTTTTTTTCCCATGGCCAGAGCATGTATGAACCCCCCCCCCCCCCGCCTCTGCAGCTAAAGAGGGAGAGGTTGGGGGACAGTAAAAACACGGCTCAACCGCTATTGTGAATGAGCCCTAAGGGCTGTATTTTTAAAAAGTCTGTAGAGCTATTTGTCCTGTGAAATGACATGTGCATTTGTTTCAGGGTCGGGGGGCAAGGGGTGGGCAGGAGGGGCGGCTGCCCCTGGCACAGTGAACTCATGTGAGGGAAGGGGAGCGCCACATGGTGAGTTCCCACCCTTGTAGCATTTTAAGTCTGTAAATATCAGGGAGGCATGGGGGATTGTACTGGGGGCACAATTAGGGGGGAGGCATGACTGGATTTGTGGTAGGAGGGGGGATTAGACAAATGAGTTTGACAGGCAGTGATAAGGCGTTTTATGCTAGGAGGGGGGATTTGGGGAGGGAAAAGAATTTTTGCTAGGCGGGGGGATTTGGGTAGGGGATATAATTTGTGTTAGGAGGGGAGATTTGGGGAGGGGAAAGAATTTATGCTAGGCGGGGGGATTTGGGGAGGGGATATAATTTGGGTTAGAAGGGGGAATTTGGGGAGAGGAAAGAATTTGTGTTAGGAGGGGGGTTTGGGGAGGGGATAGAATTTGTTCTAGGAGGGGGGATTTGGGGAGGGGAAAGAATTTTTGCTAGATGGGGGATTTGGGGAGGGGATAGAATTTATTCTAGGAGGGGGGATTTGGGGAGGGGATATCATTTGTGTTAGGAGGGGGGAATTGGGGAGGGGAAAGAATTTGTGTTAGGAGGGGGTGTTTGGGGAGGGGATAGAATTTATTCTAGGAGGGGGGATTTGGGGAGGGGATATAATTTGTGCTAGGAGGGGGGGATTGGGGAGGGGATATAATTTGTGCTAGGAGGGGGGATTTGGGGAGGGGATATAATTTGTGTTAGGAGGGGGGATTTGGGGAGGGGATAGAATTTTTGCTAGATGGGGGATTTGGGGAGGGGATAGAATTTATTCTAGGAGGGGGGATTTGGGGAGGGGATATCATTTGTGTTAGGAGGGGGGATTTTGGGAGGGGAAAGAATTTGTGTTAGGAGGGGGTGTTTGGGGAGGGGATAGAATTTATTCTAGGAGGGGGGATTTGGGGAGGGGATATAATTTGTGCTAGGAGGGGGGGATTGGGGAGGGGATATAATTTGTGCTAGGAGGGGGAATTTGGGGAGGGGATATAATTTGTGCTAGGAGGGGAAATTTGGGGAGAGGAAAGAATTTGTGCTAGGAGGGGGGATTTGGGGAGGGAATATAATTTATGCTAGGAGGGGGGATTTGGGGAGGGGGTATAATTTGTGCTAGGAGGGGGGATTTGGGGAGGGGATATGATTTATGTTAGGAGGGGGGATTTGGGGAAGGGATAGAATTTATTCTAGGAGGGGGGATTTGGGGAAGAGATATAATTTGTGCTAGGAGGGGGGATTTGGGGAGGGGATAGAATTTATTCTAGGAGGGGGGATTTGGGGAGGGAAAAGAATTTATTCTAGGAGGGGGGATTTGGGGAGGGTAAATAATTTATTCTAGGAGGGGGGATTTGGGGAGGGGATAGAATTTATTCTAGGAGGGGGGATTTAGGGAGGGGAAAGAATTTATTCTAGGAGGTGGGATTTGTGCTTGAAGGGAAAATTTGGAGGGGAGAGGATTTGTGCTAGGACTGACTTTTTGGAGGGGGGGGGGTGGAATTTGTGCTAAGAGGGGGGAATGTGAGTTGGGAGGAGGGGGAATTTTTACATTTGTATTTGGAGAATATTGGCTTGCAGAGCAAATTTATTCTTGGTAGTGGTGGGGCAAACGTGCAGATCAGTGCTGGATTTTTTTGGGCGGGGGAAGAGAGGGGATTTTCACACATGGGGGGGGAGGGGGGGTTGTGCACTTTATTACCCTTATCCTGAGCACTAGATTTGTTCTGTGAGAATCGGGGCTAAGTGATATTTCTGTCTTTATATTAGCTTCTTCCTGGTAGGGTGGACATTTCCTAGCACCTGTGCCTCCATTGCTCTACATAATGCTGTCAGTCTAATAGTGGCCACACATGGATCAGTATGATCGTTCAATCGATCATTCAATGACAATAAACTCATCAAAATGAATGAATACAGGAAACCAAAGATGCTCCTTTTGATCGATTAGATGAGCTTTTCAGCGATTTCCTCCAGGTCATGAATGTTGCTGATCACTTCTATTCTTTTCCAAGGCTGATCACTTCCGATCATTTAAATATTTGCGTGAGATTCAGAAAACTGATTATAATACAGATCGATTAAAACAACAGCTTTTGAAGCATCATTTCGATTTTTGATTTGTAGATCATTTTTTTGATCTGTGTTTTTAGCTAATCGTTCTCTCTATACAGTGATTGTGATCTCTTGTACCTGGATCAATCACCAATCGTTAACCGTATGGCCACCATAGCACTGTAGACACGCGCTTATGGGAGAGCGAGGGATGACATCATCTCTGCAGCCTCTTTATTGTCCAATGTGCGGACTTATGAGAGCAGACGAGCGAGAAAAACAATCTGAGCAGAACAATCCCCTATAATCACATCATCAGATGAGAGGACATACAGTACTATGACCACCATTCCAATGGGACGGTTGAACTGTGCATATGGATACATTGTAGCTGAAAGTAAGGCGAGCCATACATGGAGCTGAGATCCCGAGATTAGGGTAGCATTGATACAGTTTTTTTTTTTTTTATCGGCGAGTACCAATACCTTAGGTCAAGTACTCATCGATACCGAGTACCGATACTTTGTGGTGCGATTTGCGTCAATACAAAACCAATTGGCGTAAATCGCACTGCAAAGAATCGCATGCAATTTGAACAGGAATGCAGTGCGATTCCTGCCCAAATCGCATACGATTTCCATGTGTGTGTTTATAGAAAGGGAAAAGCGCCATCTAGCGGGCAATTTATTAAAAATGTTAGAACTCACAGTACATATCTGGCCAAATGCAAAATAATCTACATAGGTGTCCCGGTCCCGCCGATGATAGCAAATCACGGCCGCTGGAGGTGCTCACAGGGCTGGAGGAGAAGTTCTGCCGAGACCCCGTAGGTATAGGGAGGAAGTGATGTCAGCTTGGAGGCAGACCACCTCTACAGCTCCTCTAGTCCTGTGAGCACATCCAGCGGCCGTAATTTGCTATCATCGACGGGCTTGGGACACCTCTGTAGATTTTTTTTGCATTTGGGCAAATATGTACTGTGACTTCCAGTGGTGGCAGTCCATAGGGGGCGCACGTGCTTCCAGACCCCTAATCTATGTGCAGGGCGTCGGATGCATGGATTCCAATGGGGGTTATTTTTTTTTTTTGAAGCACATGATTCGTGCCTGAGGCTCTAATTGGCTTCAAAAAAGGGTGGGCTCGGGGTGCAGAGCACTGCGCCCTGAGCCCACTGAGTTGTGTGATAATAGCGAATTAATATTCGCTATGGTCTTCCCGATTCTTCTCCCAGCCAATCAGGAAGCAGTCCCCGAGACCTGATTGGACAGGGCCAATCAGGTCTCAGTCGGGACCCACTTCCTGTTCTGCCTGGAGGACAAGCGATGGCCCCGTGGCGAGGAGCTGCAGCCCTGATCCATGTCTGCCTGATCTACCTGCTTCCTAAGGTAAGGAGGCCCCTGATTTCCACCACATTCCCGTCCATCTCCCACATTGGCGTTGGTCCCCCCCTCTCCAAATATTGAGCACCAGCCGCCACTGGTGAGTTCTAACATTTTATATATACAGTGCCTTGCAAAAGTATCCCCCCCCCCCCCCCCCCTTGGCATTTTTCGTGTTTTGTTGCCTCACAACCTGGAATTAACATGGATTGTTTGAGGATTTGCATCATTTAATTTACAGAACATGCCCACAACTTTGAAGATTTTTTTTTTATTGTGAAGCAAACAAATAGGACAAAATAACATAAAAAGTCAATGTGCATAACTATTCACCCCCCTAAAATCAATACTTTGTAGAGCCACCTTTTGCGGCCATCACAGCTCCAAGTCACTTTGGATAAATCTCTATGAGCTTGCCACATCTTACCACTGGGATTTTTGCCCATTCCTCCTTGCAAAACTGCTCCAGCTCCTTCAAGTTGGATGGTTTGCTCTTGTGAACAGCAATCTTTAAGTCTGACCACAGATTTTCTATTGGATTGAGGTCTGGGCTTTGACTAGGCCATTCCAACACATTTACATGTTTCCCCTTAAACCCCTCAAGTGTTGCTTTAGCAGTGTGTTTGGGGTCATTGTCCTGCTGGAAGGTGAACCTCCGTCCTAGCCTCAAATCACACACAGAGTAGTACAGGTTTTGCTCAAGAATATCCCTGTATTTAGCACCATCCATCTTTCCCTCAACTATGACCAGTTTCCTGACTGCTGAAAAACATCCCCACAGTATGATGCTGCCACCACCATGTTTCACGGTGGGGATGGTGTTCTTTGGGTGATGTGATGTGTTGGGTTTGCGCCAGACATAGCGTTTTCTTTGATGGACAAAAAATTCAATTTTAGTCTCATCAGACCAGAGCACCTCCCTCCATACATTTTGGGAGTCTCTCACATGCCTTTTCACAAACTCAAAACGTGCCATTTTGTTTTTTGTTGAAAGTAATGTCTTTCTTCTGGTCACTCTGCCATAAAGCCCAACTCTATGGAGTGTACGGCTTATTGTCATCCTATGTTATGGGCTTCATAACAAAGGGGGTGAATACATACGCACATGCCAAGTATCAGTTTTTTATTTATGAAAAATAGTTTTATGTATATATTTTTCTAATTTTACTTCACCAACTTAGACTATTGTGTTCTGATCCATCACATATAATTCAGATTAAAAAAACATTGAACTAAAGGCTGTAATGTAACAAAATAGGTAAAAAGCCAAGGGGTGAATACTTTTGCAAGGCACTGTATATAAATACACACACACACACATAGGAGTGGTGGGGCAAATCGCATGGGATTCGGACAGGAATCGCACCGCTTTCCTGTTCAAATCGCATACT
Source organism: Lithobates septentrionalis (assembly GCA_037952835.1). NCBI lineage: Eukaryota > Metazoa > Chordata > Amphibia > Anura > Ranidae > Lithobates > Lithobates septentrionalis. Next base: position 18,246 of record JBBDGP010000495.1, on the reverse strand, counting down.
ATTCTTTGCAGTGCGATTTGCGCCCATTCATTTTGTATTGATGCAAATCGCAACGCAAAGTATCGGTTTCGGTATCAGGACCATCTGCATGAGTACTGATACTCGTGCAACTGCTTGGTAATCAGTGCATCTCTACCCGACATTATCAGTGTATCTGGGTTTAATGCAATGCAACCTCTAAGTAAAGCTCTGTCCATCCCGTTCATTTCAATGGGTTGCATTACGCACGAAAAACGCACAAAAGAAGTCCCTAACAGTTTTGCAATTTCACACCAAACCACATAGTACTACGACACCATGACTTTCAGCATGTGCAATAACAGATGTAGGGCTCTTTCACACCAGGAGGTGCATCCGAGCACACACACTTTCTTTTGCGCGTTCTTGTGCATTGCGTTTTGGGTCAGCCTTTTCATCTCAATAGGCTGCCCCATGTGCGTGAAGCACGCAACTGCTAGAACGACTTTTAAGATCACACTGCACCAAAAAGCACCGTACCCTGCGTTTTGACGAGTACAGACTCATGTGTGTGTTTGCTAGATGCGTGGGGGGTGCCATTAAGAATTAATGTTGCTCACATGCCTCCATAAAAGGCACCGCATTTTTGTGGGATGTGTTCCTATTCTTCATTTGGTGTACACATGCCCTTAAACCAGAAAACATTGCATTTGGCCACTAGATGGCGCTAAGTATCATATAAAATTATTAGGTTATTTCCTGTGCTGGATGAATGTTTTACATTAAAGGAGAAGTACAACCAAAGCTCGTTTGGCTGTACTTCTCCAGTTCACTCTGCACTCCTGTGATCCATTTTCACCCGCCTTTGGCTGACGTCATAGAGCCAATCCAAGCTGGAGAAAAGATCGCGACCATATGGTCAGGATCCACCCAGGAGCCTCGACCGGCACCCGGCTCAGCCTCTGAGCGAGCCGCTGAGAGCATGAGCCAACCACTCCCACAGCCTCCACAGGGGGGCAGCACTGACAGTCACCGCTCTCTGCTCAGAGCTGCAGGGAGAACTGAGAGATCAGTGGTGTTTGATCGCTCAGTTTTCAGCCTTAGAGCTGGTGGGGACAGTTGCAGCATCGGATCGATGCTGCATCCACCTAGGTAAATATGATTAAAAAAAAATACAATACTTCACTTTTAACCACTTTCCGGCCATGCTATATGTGAAAGACGGCTACAGCACAGGCTTACTTTGCAGGGGGGCCATACAGGGACGTCTTCCCATGATCATGCTGCGGCGGGTGGGCGGCATGCTCTGTGATCGCCAAGTCCTTCGGACTCAGCTGCTTACAGATCGGGGTGAAGGGCCAATCACAACGGCCCTTTACCACGTGATCAGCTGTGTCCAATGACAGCTGATGACGGATGTAAACACAAGCTGGTAATGGTTTTTCTTTGGAGAAGAGAGCCGATAACCGGCTTGTGTTTAAGGGACATCGACGCTGATAATCAGGGCACTGATTATCCGTGCTGTCCCAACAGTGCTGCCGATCAGTGCCACCTATCAGTGCCGCCTCATCAGTGCCGCCAATCAGTGCCTCCTCATCAGTGCTGCCTATCAGTGCAGCCTCATCAGTGCTGCCTACCAGTGCCCATTAGTGCCGCCTATCAATGCAGCCTCAACAGTGCCACCAATCAGTGCCGCCTACCATTCCTGTCTCATCAGTGCCTCCTCATCAGTGCTGCCTATCAGTACAGCCTCATCAGTGCCACCTACCAGTGCCGCCTACCAGTGCCCATCAGTGCCACCTATCAATGCAGCCTCATCAGTGCCTCCTCATCAGTGTCACCAATCAGTGCCGCCTACCATTCCCGTCTTATCAGTGCCTCCTCATTAGTGCCGCCTACCAGTGCCCATCAGTGCCACCTATCAATGCAGCCTCATCAGTGCATCCTCATCAGTGTCACCAATCAGTGCCGCCTACCATTCCCGTCTTATCATTGCCTCCTCATTAGTGCCGCCTACCAGTTCCCAGTAATGCCATCTATCAGTGCCTCCTCATCAGCACACATCAGTAAAAGAGAAAAATTACCTGTTTGCAAAATTTTATAACAAACTATAAAATGAGGGGTTTTTTTTCAAAATGTTCTGTCTTTTATCGTTTGTTTAGCAAAGAATAAGAAAAAACCCCAGTGGAGATTAAATACTACCAAAATGATAAAAATGTCATTTCGGTACAGTGTTACATGACCTCGCAATTGCCAAAGTGTGACAGCGCTGAAAGCTGAAAATTGGCCTGGGCAGGAAGGGGGTAAAAGTGCCCAGTAGGCAAGTGGAGAGAGGGGAAAAATATACCACATTTGGCCACTAGGTGGCGCTAAGTGTCATAGAAATTTTCAGCGATACTTACCGCCATCTAGTGGGCAAATGCAGTGTTTTCTGGTTTAAATCAATGAAAAACAAACAAACAAGTATTTTCTGGTTTTGCAAAGGCATTTGATGAGCATTTGATGATCTCTATCCCTACAGAGGAATGTATTGAAATGAAAGTTTTTGCACACGGAGTTCAGCTTTGATAAAGTGTAACCGGTTTACTTTAGAGAGACCCCCAACTATGGTACTTCTAGGACCTGCTGGATGTCACATTGTCCAAACTTGTTTCAAGCAGCGGGCACCATCCAAGCCAGGCCTCCCAGCACAAACACCCCTTTCATGTACCCCCCCCCCCCCCAACAAAATGTGAGCATGCCATTGCGCTTACAATTTGTCATTCCTTTTCTGCTTCCCGAAAAACAAGGAACACAAAACATCTTTCAGAAGGAAAACCCTATTTGGTTATAATTAAAATAATTCCACTGTGGCTTCATTCCCTGCAGAGACGCTGAATCGATTCTTCTGTTCATTGTTGATCGGCAAGAAAAAGGCAATTTTTTCCCATACGGGTGAAGGGCAAGAGCCGGGCTTCATATCAGGCAAGAATTTTGCATTTGCATAAACACAAGCATCAGAACACTGCGGAGTCTTGTAAAATAAGACATTCATTTACATTAAACATCTCCCGCCTCGGTCGGGGGCCAAGAATTTTGTTTTTGAACAAGTGACATACTCCAAGTGGACGCGGCTAAATCTGACAGATGGGTTAAAGCTCAACCCCGCCATAAGCCAATATTGTCTAAATACAAGAGGCGTGTGTTCTGGAATCTTCCAGATCTGTGAAGTCACCCAGCCTGAGACTTTCCCTTCCTGTAAAGAAGAAGAAAAAAAGGACCGCTCACTGCTCTGCTGCTCTCTCTCACCTTGTGCAGTGTGACTAGTCTGGTCTCCGCCCCCTAATGTAGTGGGTGGAGCCTGTTAGGTCCCTCCCATAGCTCTGCGCTCTATCCTTGTGCAGGGTGACTGGTCTTGTCTCAGCCCCCCTCCTTATAGTTTTCTACAGGGAGCCTGTAGTGGGTGGAACCTGTTAGGTCCCTCCCACAGATCTGCTCTCTCTCCTTGTGCAGGGTGACTGGTCTTGTCTCCGCCCCCTCCTTATAGTTTTCTAAAGGGAGTCTGTAGTGGGTGGAGCCTGTTAGGTCCCTCCCACAGCTCTGCTCTCTCTCCTTGTGCAGGGGGACTGCTCTGGCCTCTGCCCCCTCCTGTAGTTTTCTATAGACAGCCTGTAGTGGGTGGAGCATGTTAGGTCCCTCCCACAGATCTGCTCTCTCTCCTTGTGCATGGTGACCAGTCTGGTCTCCGCCCCCTAATGTAGTGGGTGGAGCCTGTTAAGTCCCTCCCACAGATCTGCTCTCTCTCCTTGTGCAGGGGGACTGGTCTTGTCTCCGCCCCCTCCTTATAGTTTTCTAAAGGGCGCCTGTAGTGGGTGGAGCCTGTTAGGTCCCTTCCACAGCTCTGCTCTCTCTCCTTGTGCAGGGGGACTGATCTGGCCTCCGCCCCCTCCTGTAGTTTTCTATAGACAGCCTGTAGTGGGTGGAGCCTGTTAGGTCCCTCCCACAGATCTGCTCTCTCTCCTTGTGCATGGTGACCAGTCTAGTCTCCGCCCCCTAATGTAGTGGGTGGAGCCTGTTAGGTCCCTCCCACAGATCTGCTCTCTCTCCTTGAGCAGGGGGACTGGTCTGGCCTCCGCCCCCCTCCTGTAGTTTTCTATAGGCAGCCTGTAGTGGGTGGAGCCTGTTAGGTCCCTCCCACAGATCTGCTCTCTCTCCTTGAGCAGGGGCACTGGTCTGGCCTCCGCCCCCTCCTGTAGTTTTCTATAGGCAGCCTGTAGTGGGTGGAGCCTGTTAGGTCCCCCCACAGATCTGCTCTCTCTCCTTGAGCAGGGGGACTGGTCTGGCCTCCGCCCCCCTCCTGTAGTTTTCTATAGGCAGCCTGTAGTGGGTGGAGCCTATTTGGTCCCTCCCACAGCTCTGCTCAGGCTCTGTGGTGCATACGGTGAAACTGGTGCAGGAATGTTCCTGGAACTGAACAGGAGAAGCTACCAATCACCTTCAGCATTACAAATCCATCTAAAGGTGACCAACTAGTACATGACCTGGAGCAGTGTTTCTCAACTCCAGTCCTCCAAAGCCCCCAACAGGTCATGTTTTCAGGCCATCCATTATTTTGCACAGGTGATTGAATTCACTGCCTAAGGCTCCATTCGCACTAGCGCGTTTTTTGATGCATTTTGCAGAAATGCATGGGAATTTTTTAACATGGGTTCCTATGGAACATGTTCACATCAATGCCTTTTTGTACCTCTGCATTTTTGGAAAGGGTCAGGGACTTCTTTTTTCATGCAAAATGCAGCGTTTTGCATGTAATGGAATTCAATGGACCAGCATCAAAAACGCAAGTGCAGCGTTTTTGGCCTTTTATTTTTTTTTTAGACTGTATACAGTCTAAAAAAAACTGTAAAAAAAAAACAAAAAAAAACGCCACAAAAACTCTGTAAAAACGCTACAAAAACGCTGCTCAAAAACGTGGCAAGCATCACAAAAAAAACTCCAAAAACGCTCAAAAGCAACATGCATAGATGTGAATCGAGCCTTAGACCACTTTCACACTGGGGCGGTGCAGGAGTTAGCGGCAAAGCACCGCTAGTCTAAGGCCCCTTTCACACTGGGGCGGTAGGGGGCGTCGGCTGTAAAACAGCGCTTTTTTTTAGCGCTGTTTTACCGCGGTATTCGGCCGCTAGCAGTGCGGTTTTAACCCCCTGCTGGTGGCCGAAAAAGGGTTAAAACCCCTCGTACAGCGCGGCTATAGCCGCGCTGTCCTATTGATTTCAATGGGCAGGAGCGGTGAAGGAGCAGTGAATACACCGCTCCTTCACCGCTCCAAAGATGCGGCTTGCAGGACTTTTTTTTTACCGTCCTGCCAGCGCACTGCTTCAGTGTGAAAGCCCGAGGGCTTTCACACTGAACAAACAGCGGAGGCTGTTTAGGGGCGGTTTGCAGGCGGTATTTTTAGCGCAATAACGCCTGCAAACCGCCCCAGTGTGAAAGGGGCCTTAGTGGCGCTTTTTGGCCACTAGCAGGGCTCTTCTAACCCCCACTAGCGGCCAAAGAAAGGGGTTAATAGCGCCGTGTTGCAGTGATGCCCATTCATTTCAATGGGCAGGATGTTCTGGGAGCGGAGAAGACAGCGCTCCGGCACCGCCCCAAAGATGCTGCTGCTGGCAGAACTTTTTTTTTTTTAAAAAAACAACAAACAAATTCTTGCAAGCTACCATGTAAAGATCCAAGCGATTATAAACTTTTTTTGTTCCCATCCTGCAAGCGCAGCGCTTCAGTGTGAAAGCCCTCGGGCTCACACTGGGGTGGCTTGAGAGGCGCCATTTTTAGCTCTAAAACGCTTGAAAAGCTCCCCAGTGTGAAAGGGGGTCTTAGCGATTACCACAGCTGTTTCATCTGAGGGGAAATCCTGAAAACATGACCTGTTGGGGGTGCCTTGATGACTAGAGTTAAGATAGACAGACCTGGATAGAGAAGAACCTTGATTGGCAATCAATGTTGAGGCCTATACCCTGAAACCAGGTAAGGAATTGTTACCAACACTTATTAGACCTGAAGAAGCAGCTTAGCTACACTACAAAACTGAAACAGTAACCTCTGACAGGTTTTACCCCCCCCATTCATTACCAGACCACTTTTTGCTATTCAGCACTACACTACTTTTAACTGGCAAGTGCGCAGTCATGCAACGCTGTACACAAATTAAATGTATCTTTTTTCCCACAGAAATAGAGCTTTTTGTTTGTATTTGATCACCACTGGGTTTCTATTAACTAATTTCCGCCCGCCCGCCCACCCACCGTCAAGTGACGGCGGGGCGGCTCTTGTTCTGGGACGCCGTCATATGACAGCGTCCCAGAACAGCTGCGCCGTGTTGCTAGGACACGGCGTGTCCTCGGCTCTTTAACCATGTGATCGGCTGGGTTCAATCACAGCCGGTCACATGTAAAACACGGAGATGTCGGTAATCGGAGCTCCTCTCCTCACACTGACAGAGTGTGTGGCAAGGAGAGCCGATCAGCGGTATCTCCTCACAGGAGACATCTACACATGTAATCAGGGCCCTGATTACAATAGCGACACCAGTGCCACAAATCAGTGCCATCGATGAGTGCCCATCAGTGCCAGCAAGTGCCAATCAGTGCCCATTAGTGATGCCAGTCCATGCTGGCTATCAGTGCTGTCCATCAGTGTCACCCATCAATGCCACCTTTCAGTGCCCATAAGTGCAGCATATTGGTGCCTCCTAATCAGTGCCACCTCATCCATGCCCACCAGATCAGCCTATCAGTGCCGCCTCATCAGCGCACATCAGTGAAGGAGAAAAATTACTTAGTTTCCGTCAGCAAATTTTGTAATTAAGTTAAAAAAAAAAAAACAACAAAAACAGCAGTGATTAAATACCACCAAAAGAAAGCTCTATTTGTGTGAAGAAAATGATAAAAATTTCATCTGGGTACAGTGTAGCACGACCACGCAATTGTAATTCAAAGTGCAACAGCGCTGAAAGCTGAAAAATGGCCTGGGCAGGAAAGGGGTGAATGATGTGCCCTGTAGGCAAGTGGTTAAACAAAAAATATGCAGAATTTTTTTTAATTATACACATCCAATGAAATAAAATTTGTTCAAATATTTAGGCCAAGATGTATTCTGCTACAGGTCTTTGGTTCAAAAAAAATATAAAAGTATGTTAATTGGTTTGTAGGAAAGGTATAGCATGTACAAACTATGATAGAGAAATATCTATCTATCTATCTCTATATCTATACACACATATATATATATATATTTCTATCCACACATACAATCCTGATTTACTGATGGCCAGTCTCAATTTTTTGAGGCCCTAAAATGACAAAATCCCCCCAAATTATCCCTTTTTGGAAAGTAGACAGTCTGTGGTATTTAGTAAAAGGCTTGGTGAGTTTTTTGAAGTTGTAATTTGTTACAAAATGTTTGTAAAGTTAAAAGAAAAACTTTTCACAATTTTATTTCCCCTCCACATACAGTCACCAATGCATTACAGCGTTATGTGACTGGTGTGGCACTGATCAGGGATACTGACAGCTGACAGTATGTATATACAAATTAAAAAAAAAAAAAAAAAAATTGAAGGTTTTTTTATGCATCCTGTCAGTTTAGTGATCAGGGATTTAAAAAAAAAAAAAAAAAAAAACTTTTTACACTATTATTGCTTATAACAGTGATGATTACTATATAAGCAAAAGTTTTAGCTTTCACAAATTTAAATTCATGACAGCTTGTGATCTGTGATTGGCTACTGCTAATCACATGGTACAGGGTGCTGTGTTTGGCCCAGGTACCATGTGATAGCTGTGGACTAATCACAACATCGCAATAGTGAGCAAAACCATTCATAACCATTTTGTTTACATTGTAATCATACGATTAATCATAGTGATCATATGATACCCTGGCTGCTCACAGCGGTTGTCTCCCAAACACTGTGATCCACTGTATCACGGGATTGTACCAATATGTGTCCCTGAGCGTGCACAGCGACTTACCGGTACATCACTGTGCCTGCACCAGCTACCCGCTCGCAGTGTAATTACTCTGAGCGGGTCGGCAAGTGGTTAAACAAGTGCAGTTGAATGTGACCTGCATATATGAAACCACTTCCTTAAAACTAAATCTCTCTAAAACTGAGCTAATCTCTCCCCCCCCCCCCCCCCCCCCCGCGCTCCCCTCCATGAGTTTTCCATCAAAATCAACAATGCAACTATCAGTCCCTCCCCTCACACCAGGGTACTAGGTGTAATCCTAGACTCTGACTTGTCATTTCAGCCCCAGATCCAATCATTGTCAAAAGTTTGTAGAATTCACCTCCGTAAAATCTCTAAAATTCGCCCCTTTTAAAAAAAAAAAAAGAAACCACCAAGCTCCTCATTCACTCCCTTATCATCTCTCACCTTGACTATTGCAACTCCCTTCTCATTGGCCTGTCTCTCCATAGGCTCCTCCCCTTTTCAGTCTATCATGAATGCTGCTGCCAGACTTATCCACCTTACCAACCGCTCAGTGTCTGCCAACCCTCTCCTCCAATCCCTACACTGGCTCCCAATCACCCAGCGAATAAAATCCAAAATATTAACCACAACATACAAAGCCATTCCCAACTCTGCCCCGAGCTACATCACCGATCTAGTCTCCAAATATCACCCAAACCGTCCTCTCCGCTCTTCTCAAGACCTCCTACTCTCAAATCTCCTCCTTCCATGCTCATCTCCAGAATTTCTCCAGAGCCTCTCCCATCCGCTGGAACTCGCTACCTCCACCTGTCCGGCTATCCCCTACTCTTGCTACCTTCAGGCGATCCCTGAAAACTCATCTCTTCAGGGAAGCCTATCACGTCTCTAATCTTCTACCACTTCCATCAGCTCATTCCCCACAGTTACAACCTTTTATACCTCCTCCCCCACCCTATTAGATTGTAAGCGCTTCTGAGCAGGGCCCTCTTAATCCTCTTGTATTTTATTGTATTATAACTGTATTGTCTCCCTTTTTTACATTGTAAAACGCTGCGTAAACTGTTGGCGCTATATAAATCCTGTATAATATTGACAATCATATTGGGGTGTATATCCTGAAACTGGTGAGGGTACGTTGCTGAAACTCTGTGGAACCCAAGAAGCAGCTTGGATGGGCTACAACACATCTTCAACATTACAGCACAAGTCCAGTTGAAGGGGACTACAAGTAGACACACCAAGACCTGGATAGAGGAGAACCTTCACAGACATATTGGCAATCATACCGGGGTGTATATACCCTGTAGCTAAAGCGGGAATGTTCCCGACACCTGTTGGAATCGAAGTGGCTTGAACAAGCTTCAAAAACATCTTCAATGTTACAGAAATAGTCCAGTTGAATGTGGCCTACTACCAGATATACCATGACCTGGATGGAGGAGAACCTTCAGACATATTGACAGGCGATTTTGGTGTATACTGCAAAACTGGTGAGGGAACGTTTCTGAAACTCATTGGAACTGAAGGGACTTGGATGAGCTATGGAATGTCTTCAACATTACAGAAAAAGTCCAGTTGAATGTGACCGACTACTACCAGATGCACCATGACCTGGATTGATGCAAACATTCACAAAAAATGCTGTATTGGGGTGTATACCCTGAAACTGGTGCGGGAATGTTCCCGACACTCAACTGAAGAGGCTTGGATGAGCCAAGAAGTGTCTTCAACATTACAGAACAAGTCCAGCTGAATGGGACTGACTACTATTCGCTTTGTTGCGCTGCCCTCCAAAAATAGGGCAGCAACTCATCCCCAGAAGAATACGAGTTTTCAATCGATTTTAAAATACATAGAAATCATAAACCTCTAAATCCACCTTGTCATTTATTCTTCTGTAGCCATCAAACCAGAATTTCAACTATCACAAATTGTCAAAAATGTACAATGATGAAGCTTTAACTTTCACAATTTTAGATACAAAAAACTCAAAGTTCACATGAGCCTTCCAAAAGCACATACTCTGGTGTAACCACCTTCCAAAGATCTGCTTTCTTAAAATAGTGATTTTTTTTTAAAGAGGTCTAAAAACATTAAAATTTTAATTTAAAAAACAGATTGTAAAAACAAAAAACAATGAATAATAACAGTCTAGTGTTGTAGGATTTGCAGTTGGATAGACTATAGAGGACCGCCAGGAATGAGGAAAACTTTTACAGCAAGACAAACTCCTCTGCACTGTAGCTATTTAATCTCGTCTTGTCCTCCTCCATGAAAAGGTCAGACTGCTCGAACAGCGGCGAGCAAGCGAAATCAAAGTCTTGAGCGTGTCCATTGACAAAGGTAAATAATGGATAGTTCTGTTTGCTGGAAGAATTTAGAACCTGAAAGAAGGAAAAAAAGGAGAGACATGTCCTAAGTACTGCGTGCTAGAAAAGTTAAACAAAAACACCAAGGGCACCATTTACATTTTCGCAGTGTTTATGTTCATTGCATTAGGAGCACATTGAAAGTAATAAATTGCCCAAAACACCTGAGCGTTGCGTTAGGGCAAGGATAGGCAACCGTGGCACAACTACAGATACCATAACACATTGGCAATACCAATAGCCACAGGTATGACTCACAGAGGCGTGATGGGATTTGTAGTTTTGAGTGCCAAGTATGCTTGCCCTTGCCTTAATGCATTGAGGTGCCATTCAAATTGAAGGGCACAACAATGCACATTACCAAAATGCAGATATTTAAATGGGTCCTAAGACACTGTGCTGGGTTGGCAGAAGTTCCCATGCATACGGGCACCAAAATGGGCCAATGGTCGTGTAAGGTAAACTCCGAAATTGACCCAGCCTTGAAGTCCATACTGTATACCAAGTCCCCCCCCAAACTATAGTGTGGAGGAATAGGGGCGTTCCAAAACATAAAAAAAAAAAAAAAAAAACGCCAAGCTCCTTTCTGCTTGCATACAGAAAGACGGATTAGTCTTACAGCCACCAGATTCAAACCAGCTGGATGTTTGAGTTTGGAGATACAGCAACAGGAGGAAGAGACACAGCATGGGCCAGGGGGGACGAGGCCTACCCACAGAGAGCACGGGCCAGGGGGGACGAGGCCTACCCACAGAGAGCACGGGCCAGGGGGGACGAGGCCTACCCACAGAGAGCACGGGCCAGGGGGGACGAGGCCTACCCACAGAGAGCACGGGCCAGGGGGGACGAGGCCTACCCACAGAGAGCACGGGCCAGGGGGGACGAGGCCTACCCACAGAGAGCACGGGCCAGGGGGGACGAGGCCTACCCACAGAGAGCACGGGCCAGGGGGGACGAGGCCTACCCACAGAGAGCACGGGCCAGGGGGGACGAGGCCTACCCACAGCACATGTAAGCAAGTATACCAGACCCTTATCAGTGCATGCAGCCTGGCAAGCCAGGAAAGGGGAAGGGGGGGGGCAGACAGATGAGCGAGCCCTTCGAACCATACCAGGCCACATGCCCTCAACATGGGGGGTGCCAAAGCACCTTGTCTCCATGTTGATGGGGACAAGGGCCTCTTCCCCACAACCTTGGCTAGTGGTTGTGGGGGTCTGTGAGCAGGGGGAGGGGGCTTATTGAAATCTGGAAGCCCCCCTTTAACAAGAGGGTCCCCAGATTCTGCCCCCCATGTGAACAAGTATGGGGTACACTTTACCCCTACTCATTTACCAAAAATATAAAACAGACAGACAATCTCCCTGAAGTAAAGACAATCACAATGATCGCCACAGCCGACCCGTAAAAAAGCTGTTATTTAACGCCAGGAGGCCGCGGAGCTGTAAACTTCTTTTTTTTGGGTCGCGGTGGCTACAATTCTAGAATATAATATAAATGTGCACCCCAGGTCAAAAAAAATAAAATCACATTTTAAACTACAGAATGTGCAGCCCTCCCCCCATTAAAAAAAGTCAACATGACCAGCACATTTTTATCAATTGCCCCAATAAATATAATGTAAACATCGGCTCCTGTCAGCCATCTGCATAAGGCCAGTCCAGATCACGGAACCCAGATTACCAATTTTCTAATACTTCAGAGGAAGTTTAAAAAAGGAGAATTCCAGGTCAGCGTATTATATAAGCCATGTCAACAACCCACAACAAATAAGGTAAATGCAAGAAATTCTGCTTTAGACTGCTATAGCATTAACTATATTTTATCTCTACTTTCATTACCAGAACTGTAATCCTGACATTATTCTGGAATTTGTCCAAACACTTCCATCCACATCATTGTTTACTATAATAATACAAGATTAGGGCATGGAAACGGAAAGATCTTCCATTGTATTGATAAGGGGGTGGGGTATTTACTCTACAGTGTACACATTGTACAGTGGGCAAGAATTCACCAATTCAATGGCGCCACCTACTGGAAGTAAAAGTCCAAGTTTAAAAATGAAACTGACTATACATGGCAGTAACCCAAAGCAGCCACATTTTAGTCCACTTCTCAACCAAGCAAAAATATATATATATATATATATATATATATATATATATATATATATATATATATATATATATATATATATATATATATATATATATATATATATATATATATATATATATATATATATATATATATATATATATATATATATCCCCCTCTCTCTATACCTCTTTTTTTCTATTGTTTTTTTTTTGGCTGTTTTTTGCTCAGTATTTAAGAGTTTTTGTTTTTTTTTAAATTTTATTTTCTGGAAAAAGTATCGGAGCTTTTTTTTTGGGTATGATTTGTGTAAAGTCGCTTTGAACTTTTTATTCCACTTTTTACAGTTTGTAAAAAAAAAAAAAATAGAATACAAGAATGTAAAATAATGAGTATACAGAGGGGCAGTTTTTGAACACAACAAGTACAGGATATGTGAAAATATAAAATAAACTAAAAAAAAAAAGGACTTCTAAATCCCTAGGAGGCCATTTAAACTCCACTGCTTCGTCATAGACACCTTAAAGGGGTTGTAAAGGAAATTAAAGGAATTTTTTTTTTTTCTCTTTTAAATAACAAACATGTTATACTTCCCTCCACTGTGCAGCTCGTTTTGCACAGAGTGGCCCCGAACCTGCTCTTCTGGGGTCCCTCGGTGGCTGTCTCAGCTCCTCCCCGCAAGAACCACCTTCATGCGAGCTCTCTCGCATGGTGTTAAGGTCTTGCAGGCGCGCTCCCGTGTGATATAGCCGCTCACTGTATCACTCGGCCCCTGGCGCAACGCGTCATTGGATGTGATTTACAGCAGCGCGAGCCAATGGCTGCGCTGCTTTCAATAGATCCACTCTAGCCAATCATTAGCCAGGCTGAGCGGCGAAGAGGACATCAGGGGTGAGCGCAGCAGGTTTAGAGGTCAGTTTAAACGTGTATCTATCCAAAACTTTGTTTGGGGTTTAGATTAGGGAATAGGGACATACGATTTAATCCATCGCTGAGTAAGCAACTTTCTTTAACCACTTCAGCTCTGGAAAGTTTACCCCTACATGACCAGGCCATTTTTTTGCGATAAGGCACTGCATTACTTTAACTGCGCAGTTGTGCGCTGCTGTACCCAAATAAAATGTAATGCCTTTTTTTTCCCCCACAAATAGAGCTTTCTTTTGGTAGTATTTGATCACCTCTGCGGTTTTTATTTTTTGCACTACAAACAAAAAAAAACCCGACAATTTTGAGATTAAAATCATATTTTTTACTTTGGTATAAAACTATCAAAAAAAAAAAAAAAAAAATCTAATTTCTTCATCAATTTAGGCCAATATGTATTCTGCTACATATTTTTGGTAAAAAAAAAAAAAAAAAAAAAAAATTCCCCAATAAGCGTATATTGATTGGTTTGCGCAAAAAAGTTATAGCGTCTACAAACTATGGCATAGATTTACGGAATTTTATTTTTTTACCAATAATGGGGGCCATCAGCGACTTATAGTGGGACTGCGACATTGCGGCGGACAAATAGGACACCAAGTGAGACTTTTTTGGGGACCAGTGACACCAATACAGTGATCAGTGCTAAAAATATGCGCTGTCACTGTACTGACACTGGCAGGGAAGATCAAAGGGTTAACTTTGTTCCCTAGGGAGTGCTTGCTAACTGTGGGAAGGCAGAGATCTGTGTTCCTGCTTAGCAGAAACACAAGATCACTGCCTTCCCTTGTTACAGAACGGCAATCTGCCTTGTTCTGCTTCTCTTGGGGGACGATCGGCAGGTCCCGGCAGACATTGGGTCTGCTGGAACCGCTGTGTCCATTTACAGCAGAAACGGGTCGCTGGCAGCGCAGGAGCGCCCCCCAGACCCGGAAGTACAGAATCACATACAGGTACGCGATTCTGCACAGGAGAGGCGCCTTGCCACCGTACCAACTGATTACATACCTTATTTTAGGCCCAGTGATCTCACTGGGTCTCTGTGCTTCTCTGTACAATGCAAGCAGATGGCTGGTGGACAAGGCCTGCAAGGGGCTGTACTTCGCTTCATAGCTCATGACAAGCCCTCAGCCCTAATGCAAGTAGTGGGCTGGCACCCCCGGGGAGGAGTTATACAAATAACAGAAAGCCTTGATGGCTAGAGGTGCTTCTGGAGGAGTGGGAATTCTTGTATGCAGACCACCCTAGGGAACATCCACATGGGATGCTGAGCCTTCATGAAAGAACTGCAATCCAATGAATGAAAGGGGCAGGTCAGAAACAGTCAGTCAGTCTGGGGAGGGAAAGCGCCAGATTGTAGACGTTCTCCAGCCAGGTAATGAGGCGGGGCTCTTTCTGACTTGCTGCAGCTTCTAATGTACCTTGTGAGAAGCTCACAGTGTGCAGTGAAATCAGAGTAAGCCATTTCAGGGGAGGAGCCAGTAAAACCGTGCAAGGCTGAAGAGAAGGCCGGAGGACAGATTTAATACTCCTGTCATTTTATATATTTTTACAGTCTGTGTCCCACCGGGGAGACACTTTCCTTCACTTCCTGTCTGCAGACACATCACTTCCTGTACCTTTGTGAGCTCCTCCTCAACCTTCTTGAAGTCCTGAGTGTTTTTGCAAAAAAATCCAATTGTGCAACTCGGATCCATTTTTCTGAACGGCATTTTCTTCGGCGAGGGGCAGTGGAAAGACTGCAAGAAAAAAAAAAAACACAAAGATGGCACATCAAAACTATAAACAAAGAAAGATATGAGGATCACACACTCAACTTACAGCAATGTGAAGATGTCAGGCCATCGGCCGAGATTTTCAAAGGATTGCATTAAAGCAGAATGTGTGTGTAAAATATATATATATATATATATATATATAAAATTATACAATATATATTTTTTATATATAAAATATTGTGTTTGTGTATATGTGTGTATGTATGTATATATGTGGATAGAGATATATATATATATATATAAATAAAAGAGAGAGAGAGAGAGAGAGAGAGAGAGAGAGAGAGAGAGAGAGAGAGAGAGAGAGAGAGAGAGAGAGAGAGAGAGAGAGAGAGAGAGAGAGAGAGAGAGAGAGAGAGAGAGAGAGAGAGAGAGAGAGAGAGAGAGAGAGAGAGAGAGAGAGAGAGAGAGAGAGAGAGAGAGAGAGAGAGAGAGAGAGAGAGAGAGAGAGAGAGAGATTAGATATATATATATATATATATATATATATATATATATATATATATATATACATATACATATACATATACATACACATACATATATACACACACACATTGAGGTGCACTGCGTTAAAGGAATCTTCAATGCGCACAAAAAAAAAGCCGCTCAGAGCCCTGCTACGTTCAACCCGGAGATTCCAAACACTGCCTGGTGTGGACTTTCATAGCATCAGGCAAAACGGGCACTTGTAAAGAAAATAAAAAATTGAAAGTGTACACCGGGAAGCCGCCTTATTCCTCCAACACCTTTCGCCTGCTCATGGGCATAGAGGTCCCCAATGTGTATTGGGGGTGCTAGAAATACACACTTTTTAATGCTAGGCATGGGTGTGAACCTGGCCCAATTGAAAAGTGATTATCCAACATTAGGAGCCCTACAGATCGAACCTTCATTGGTGAGAAGGGCAGGTTTGTACGTCTCTAGGCCACTCCACACAACTCCTCACCAACAAGTTGGAGGTTGCCGGTTTCCCATACACCCGTGTTTGTATGGGATGAACCTAAAACCAAAGACTGGTAAGCTGCAATATTTAAAAAAAGTAAAATTCTTGGGTTTAGACACTGTTCAATCCTTTACTTTCCGCTGTTGGAAAAAGCCGACAGCCCTCCCCTCGGTAAATCCTGGAAATGGTTTATTTTGCCTAATGCTCGCATTTGGCGTCTGTTTTAGACATTCTCGCACAAGTCATATTTCAAAGTGTTGTCTGAGACAAAATGCCTCGACTCCGCCACACCCTCCTGCAGATTAAAGAAAATAATTTCATTTAAACTCCTTACCCGGCATAATATCGTCTGGAAAGCAATGTTTAAATGGGATAATGTGTGTGATTTTACCTAATTAGATTTGCAAATCTAAGTGCGTAGACTCAGAGCTGTAGTGAAACGTACACGACTCCGCTGGGTTCAATCCGTCAATGTCAGGGATCGTTTTGATGAGTCTAGAATCGGAGCGCCAAGGTTTATGGAAAGTACCAGCTCGGATGTATAAAATTAAAGGGGCCAAGATTTAAAGGGGGCCAAGATTTAAAGGCACCAAAAGGATGGGAGGATAAGGGGCCAAGATTTAAAGGAGAAGTACAGCCAAAGCTTGTTTAGCTGTACTCCACCTGTGGATCACAGGAGTGCAGTTAGTTTGCATGCCAGTGACCAGTTTTCAGCAGACTGAAGCCCGCTGTCGGCTGATGTCACAGAGCCAGTCCAGGCAAGATCGTAGCACACCAGGATCCGCCCACACGCCTGGGCTGGCACCCGGTTCAGCCTCTCCGCAAGCCGCCGTGAGCCTGAGCTGGCCGCTCCTGCCCCCTGCACAGCTCAGCGCACTGACAGTCACCAGCTCTCTGCTTAGGGAGCCCTGAGAACCGAGCGAACGGAGTTTGATCACTTGGTTGTCAGTGTTAGAGCTGGCGGGGACAGATTTAGCATCCACCTAGGGAAGTATTATTCTACAGGGGAAAAAAATAAATAAATAAAAAAGTCCACACTTCTTTTCTAAAGGGGCCAAAAAGGATGGCGGGAAAGGAAAAGGGGCCAAAAAGGATGGCGGGAAAGGAAAAGGGGCCAAAAAGGATGGCGGGAAAGGAAAAGGGGCCAAAAAGGATGGCGGGAAAGGAAAAGGGGCCAAAAAGGATGGCGGGAAAGGAAAAGGGGCCAAAAAGGATGGCGGGAAAGGAAGAGGGGCCAAAAAAGGATGGCGGGAAAGGAAAAAGGGGCCAAGATTTAAAAGGGGTCGAGGAGGATGGGCGGAGAAGAGACCATGATTTTAAGGGGATCGGGTGAGAAGGGGCCAAGTGGCTGGGAGGGGAAGGGGTCAAGAAGAATGGGTAGAGGAGAAGAGACCATGATTTTAAGGGATAGGGTGAGAAGGGGCCAAGTGGCTGGGAGGAGAAGGGGCCAAGTGGCTGGGAGGAGAAGGGGCCAAGTGGCTGGGAGGAGAAGGGGCCAAGTGGCTGGGAGGAGAAGGGGCCAAGTGGCTGGGAGGAGAAGGGGCCAAGTGGCTGGGAGGAGAAGGGGCCAAGATTTATAAAGGGGTCGAGAAGGATGGGTGGAGGAGAAGAGACCATGATTTTAAGGGGATAGGGTTCGAAGGGGCCAAGATAGAAGGGGGCCAAGTGGCTGGGAGGGAAAGGTGCCAAGATTGAAAGGGGCCAGGTGGCTGGGGGGGAAAGGTGCCAAGATTGAAAGAGGCCAAGATTATGGGAGGAGAAGGGGCCAAGATTTAAAAGGGGCTTTATTAACCCCTTTATGACCACCTAACAGGTGCAGTGGAAAAAGGGTGGCCTTTAAATATCTACACATTTCACTGTTGCTGGGTGGCCGATGTTGATGTGCCCAGAGCACGCTCCCATCACAAAAACCAAGCTGTTGGCTTCCAAGCATGTGATCAGTGTGACAACGGTCACATGATAACCAATGCTTCCCACCCTCAGGGATTTTCAGAACTGTTTAAAAAGGGGCGTAAGGGCAGGCAGGAAGGGTTAACATTTGTGGACCACTACATAAAAAAGAAAAAAAAAAAAAAAACAAGTTTCAAGGGATCAATCTGCATCATGTCCATTTATTCTGCAGGAGAAAACCCACCAACTTACAGCAGCTAGCATAGCAAGAGCCAATTGCTTCATCTGAGATTTAAAGTCCTCATTCACATGGC